>BJBW01001377.1:223898-254884 GCA_004320125.1 Scolopax mira
GTTCCTCCTCATGTTTAGGTGGAACTTCTTATATTCAGGCAAGTGGTTTGAAGAGCAATAGTTTTTATAATAGGTAACCATTCTTCTTTCAGAATTCCAGATCGCAACCACATTTAATTGAGTGACTGCCACTGTCTTCAAATCAAAAGGAGAGTTGACAGAATCCTAAATACAGGTTAAAGACCTGATCCTTAAAATGGATCCTCCACATTCAGAGGTTAAGTCCAAGGAGCAATGTTGTATGGAAGGACAAACAGAACTTTTTGACAGTGGTAGCTCCCCAAATGCAGCTTTAGTCTCTGCAGAGCTGCTGCTAGTACTGGGATCACCACTAGGTGACAGCTGGAGAGTACCCAGAGACCCCCTCGATGTTCTCTCAAACAACTTCGCTCTGTTCCTAAAACAATTCACTTGGTTTGGTGAAGTTTTTTTTTTTAGATAAGTCCAGAGAGCATCGTAATGAAAATCAATAGAACTTAAGTTCCTATGAACATGTCACTTTGAAAATATCTATTAACATTGTGTGAAATAAGGCTTTTACACCTTAAAATAGAGCCTTAAAATCTGCTGAATGTCACTGACCTGTGGCGGAGAATGAGGTTGGTGAAAAGACAAGCCAAAGAAATCAAAGGCACAGAACGGAGTGCCTGAAAAACCATCACAAAACGTGTCCTTCCAAAAACGGTTTTTGTTCCCTCTCTTTTGGTATGCAAGATGTAAATTAAAAATATATCTCTCTTCTACTTTTCCAGAAGACTTGGGATTTCACATCAGTGTAGAAGCCAGTGATGCAACCGATATTCTAGGAGCCGGTATTTGTTTGTTTTTGGTATTTCTGTTGTGGGATCCTGTTCCCCTTGTTATGTTTATTCTCAGGGAACTGTAGTGGCAATGACTCATGAGTCATAACTCTTCTCCTTCTTATGATCAATGATTATGATTCAGCTGTTTGGTGGCTTTGTCCCAATTTTTAACAATTTTTGCAGCTTTTTCCGAAACCTTTTCAATTTTCAATGCTCTTTTTAAAGACTGGACTCTAGGAATTGCATACATCATCACAGCAATGGTCTCATGAACACCACAGAAAATGTAAAGAATCACCTTCCTGCACATAAGCCTCATCCCCCTGCTCATAAAGCCCAATATCACATCTGCTCTCCAAGCCACAAAATCACTCTTCAAAGCCCCTGTTCAGCTCATTACCAGGCACGGCCATTTAGTCTTATCCAGAGTCAGTGTTCTCTAAAATAAAGTTCTTCATTCCCCACATGTGATTTATGCTTGTGATTTCCAGATGTCTGACCTTCCTCTTCGCTATTTTAAAAACATACATAGACTGATTCATCTATTGACCTTTCCTAATTATTATTTACCAGTCTTCCAATTTTTATAAAATGAAAACTTTGCTAGCAATGTCTCCTTAGAGCTTTCTGACAAAGACGTCACGTTACGTTGTAATACCTTCTCAATTCTATATAAATATTTTGGACATAAAAATACATAATAGTAATTATAACTATGGATTAACCCGTGTAGGCTGTAGACTTTTAGTTTGCATAATACACCTATAAGAAAGTACTAGAAACAGAAGATATATATAAAATGAGTTTTGGCTTTCATGTAGCATATTATAGGCTCCTTCCAATCAATATACTTTTAATCTCCTGTTACATTAAAAATGCTGAAACCTAAATGCTGTTAAAGGAACTAAAACCTTTCAATATTTCTTTGAAATAATGATACCTTCTGTGCTCAGTTTTGTATCCTTATCTCACTCCTATTTGACAACAGTTTTGTGCAGGAACTAAACACTCTTCAGAAACTGCATAATTTGATAATTTTAGGCAGTTGTAATACTCTCATATTTTAATAGCTGGTAAAGGAACTTATGCCCTAACATCTTGTGTCTAGAATGAAAGTTGACCCTGCTAATTCAAAAGTAAAATTCACAGCAATTTCAATGAGGTCTGGATCTCAGCCTTGATCTTTCAAGGCATTAACCTAATGCACTCTTGAAAGTCTGATTTTAGCAGTGTTCTTTACTTTGTATAATGCATATGTTTGTAAAACTATTTTTCCTTTGGTTTTAGCCAGAGAGCAAATTAAAATAAAATCAATTTGGTTATTTTTAAATGTGATTAAGTTAAGAAAATAAGCTCTATATAAACATTCCCTTATTTCTTCACTCATCTGCTCCTGCTGTCTCTTGGGTCTAAACCAGAATGTTTTACCCAAATGCTGGGACTCGGGAATGCAAGTTCTTTCCAGAGCTTTGCTGATGAGGTGTAACAAAGTTACCCATAGTTAAGAATTTAAGTAAATGATTGAATTTGCAGAGTTGATCAACATTCTCAGTTGATCAATATAAGAACAGAAGTTTCATGTTACAGATAAATGAAAATAAGCAGCCTCACCAAGGTACATACAGCACCACAGCATCAGCAAAACAAAGGCCTTACAAGTACTAACAACTATCAGAAGTGGTGGCAATAAATCCTCCTGATGGAAGTGGTTTAAAGTTGAGGTAAAGAGACCTTCCCTATTTCAAAGACCTCACAGGGAGCCCCACTTCAAGACGCTCCTGTTTTCCTTGCTGTGCTTGGAGAATGTGAGAGAGTGGAATTTATTCCATGAGACAAGCTTTGTGCTCTGAGGGCAGGCACTCTCTGTGTTGGCAGGACAGTAACCCCTCCAGCTAGACTGGTACAACGCACCCTGACAGCCCTAAGGCACTGTGGGAGATGTAGCCAGAAGAGGTGATTTAACCATGGGGGGAAAATGGGAGAAAAAAAAAAAAAATCACCTAAACTACAACTCTCTGGAGATATTCAGCACTTGGGAGCGGGCAGACAGCTGTTGAACTGGAGAGACTTCTTAATTTTCTAACATTCCTCTTTTGAAAGAAATTCCCAAGCTCATGTCATGTAATTGAGAAAAAGGTACATGTGTGGGTCACGTAGCAGGCCTTTGCTTTCAGGTGACTAAAGAAGTTTTCATAGCTGGGAAGATGACTTTTAGCATGCTCTCCTTTGGCATTAAGGCCTCGGCTGAATGGAATGCAGTGTCCTGGCCTCGTATTCCCTCTGGGACACTACATGTCAAGTTCAATCGACCATGGGCTTCTGGCATAAGGAGTTTGGTTTTAGGTTATCTGACTGCAATCTAATCAAAGTAAACATAAAGACCCGGTAAGGAGTAATGACAGGAACCAAGTAACCTCATCAGTGAAGAACAGAGGAAAGGCAATCCCACTATCAAAGAAGAACAAGTTCAGCACATCCAGCAGAGGCCACCAAGGTGATTTGGGCTGGTGCATTTCTTCTATGAGGAGAGGCTGAGGGAGCTGGGCTTGGTTGGGAGCTGGAGAGGAGGCAGCTTTGGGGTAAGTAAATAGCAGCCTGCTGATTCCTACAGGACTACAGTTGTGTATGGAGGCAGAAAGAAACAGAGGGCAGAAATTCAAACGAGAGGATCTGTTAGGATGTATGGATTTTTTTTTTCACCAAAGACACCTAAAAGCACCAAAAGGCATGAAGTCACCAGAACAGTTTGCCTAGAGAGGCTGTGCAGTCCTTATCCTCTCAGATTTTCAAGGTCAGACTGTGTAAAGAAAAGAATCTGACTGAACAAAATGTCAGGAATATTCTAGATTTGCTTTTTAAGTCTTTTCATTCAATGAAAAGTATGGATGCTTAATGCCTGTTTGAGACAGGAACAAATGTCTCAGTATTGCCATTTCCTCCCTGATAGAATTGCTAGTCTCTCATTAACTAGAGCAGGTACTTAAGCCTACCTTTGATATTTAAGCATCCTACTTTATCCTATTGCCCTTCATCACCATTTTAACTGAGGCCCTTACAGTCTGAACGTACCTTGACTTCCCTTATGTATGGCAATTATATTGCTTTTATTTAAAAATGAGGAATTAAGACACAGAAGAACTGGTAACACCTGGGAAGTCTTCTTAAGAAGGCTGAATCCACCCCTCAAAGTCTGTTGCTTTACCACCACAGCACATGTTTTTCTAGAGATTGGCACAGTTTTTAGCCATAGCAACACTGAAATAAATCTCAGGGAACAGTCAGAATGTAAGTTCTCACCTATTAAACCTAGAACTGTATTTATTTATCGCAAAATAGCTTACAAGTACCCCCAGGATCTTGTAATTGAAAATATGCAGATTAAAAGATGCATTAGCAAAATCTACACACATGCCTAAAGTGAATTCATCAGTGTTAGACAAGAGTGGCATCAACTATTTATGGAAAACAGCATTACCAGGAGGTATCAATGACCTTCAACCTCTACAAGTCTTGCAACAGGAAAAACTAACGACAAGGGAAACATCCAATATTACAGAAAATAAACTGCTAATCAACATGTTATTGATCCCTTGTTTTTGTCAAGGTCATTTAGTGTTTTAAAAAATGATCTCACGCTAAATCTTTATAGAAAAAGTGGGCTAATTTGATTTACAAAGTAAAGTGCTATTAATTATGGAAGACAGTCAATAAAAAAGCTGATTCCTCTAAACACAGAGCAGATCTTATGGCCTGTGATTTATGGTGATGATTATGATGGCAAAATATTTGCAGTTCTCACTATCACCTAACTTGGGTTAGCAAGAACAAAAGATGCAGGTAAGGTATAATCAAGCATCCACACTAAGAGCATTAGGAGACAAAGCAAAGCCTTTAGAGCAGTAAAGGTAAACAGCTGGATTAAGAACAGTACACAGAAAGAATAATGTGGCCTATTGTTTCTTTTCCGTTGTAGAACACACAAACCTCTATTTTTTTTTAATATCAGAGCCAGATTTCTGCCTTGCTGCTGATGCTTCCTTCTGTATTACAGTCCCTAAACGCCTAAGTTGCATAACCAGACATCTCAAGGGCGCACAGCACTCATTTAAAAGGATGTACTCATTACAAATTTTCCCATTTGGGATTATTAGGATGTCAATAAAACCTGGCAGCTTCTCTCACAGCTAAGACAAGCCTTGGATTTTACTAAAAATGTCTTGCGGGACTTCAAAATATTCAAAGGCCTAATTCCCTTTTAACAAAGGAACATTATTAAACCCTTAAGTTAAAGATTAGAAACAACATGTCAGACATTTTAATTTAAAATATTTAACATTAAGTAAATAGCTCATAAACCAAAAATTAAACTATGCAAGATAAGCCTAGGAAGAAGTATGGGAAAGCCAAAAATGATTTACAGAAGTAAATCAATTTTACATTAAAGGGTAGAAAAATGAGGAAACTGGAAAACTCAAATATATCTATCACAATGTATGCAGTTTTCCTTTTGCATTGTTTTTAGTTGGCAAAGTGAAAATAGGGTAATTCACACTTTTTAGAATAATTGTTTCAAACTGCTATTAGACAAAGATAGAAATAGTGTTGGCTATGTCAGGTCATATTTTCCATTTTTTCTTCTAACTACAAGACTTGAAGAATGTTTCTGTCCCTGATGTAATCAAAGGGCTCCAAACCCCAAAATCCATAGTTCTAGCTTTCAATATATGTATCTTAATTCAGTCTGGATTTTACAGCCGTTTGTTTAACACAAAGTTATTTACCCTGCATGGCTTAGAAAGAAGAAAAGATATTTTTGGAAGAACTTATCCAGTCCTGGCCTACCAAAATAATCTTTCTTTATGTACATGCAGTTGTTCGAATAAAGTCTCACTAACGTATAGTTGCAAGGTGCTGGCAAAACAGTCTAAACTAACCCTGTGCCTATCACTAAAAGCTTTCATCATGTTTGCTTTGTTTTCATGTGAACAACATGGCACTTAATTTTGACAATCTGTCATTTTTCTAGCGTGTTCAGAGAGCGGTCAGACAGAGCAGTACTTTTATGTTTTCCATCAAAAGCCTTACGATGCAGAACTGCTTGTCTTCTACGAGAGTCCTTGTCAAGCCCAGTGAGCTGTTTAGGCTGAGGGAGGACCGTGTCATATTGTTTCAATCTCACATGTCAGCAAAGAGAGATACAGATCAAGTGGTTTCTATCAGCATTAATGCTTGCTTGGGCATTCACATACGTCAGATATCTTTGTTTGCAAGATGCATTTGAGTAGTGCTGTGGTGCCAGTGCAAGCAATCTATAAAAGCTTCCGTCTTTTGTGGAAAGAAGGGACCATGTGGCACATCTTCCACCAGCCTGGACAGCCTCCACCAACCTGCATGCCATATACTCCACCAGTAGCTGTTTGCACCTCTGCAAAAACAGTGGCTACTTGGGGTAAAATAGTGACAAATCATAGAATTGTAGGGGTTGGAAGGGACCTCTTGAGATCATCCAGTCCAACCCCACTGCTAAAGCAGGGACACCCCGAGAAGGTTGCACAAGAACACATTCAGGAGACTTTTGAATGTCTGCAGAGTCTCCAAGGAGAATGTGAATGGTGAATGTCTCCAGTGAGACTTCACCACCACCACCTCTCTGGGCAGCCTGTTCCGGGGCTCTGCCCACCCTCAAAGCAAAGAATTATTTCCACATGTTTAGATGGAACTTCCCCCATTCCAGCTTGTGTCCATTACCCCTTGTCCTGTCCAAACACTGCAAGATGATACAGAGTTGACAAATCACCGATGGAATGTTGTTCATCAGCTCTCATTTTTAGGTCTAATGGAAAGTTGTAATTTTCCATAGATTCTATCTTTTTTTCACTCTCGAGCAATTATAAGAGTATCAGATAATTTCTGAGAACTTTCCCAAAATATATCTGTAGGTTGTTTCCAACTTTATAAAATTGTAACCTTAAAATAAAGTCTTTCCTTAGGGAAATTACTTTCTATATCTCTCTCAAGGTCTTGATATTGTTAAAAGAAAAAAAAAGTCCAAATAAAAAAGTCTCTCATTTTTCATAAGAGAAATATAAACAGCAAGCACTTCTTATAACCTGCACACAAGAGGAACCAAGGCCACCCCCAAATATTATTCTATAATTAGCAAGAAATCTAAAAGTCCATAATGATTTTGCATTATTTATCTAAATAAATAAGAAAAGCTATTTTCTGGCAAATATGTAACCTCTTTTGGCTTTCTACCAGAAATAACATTAGTTTGAAATTCATACATCATTCTTTCTGGTGTTAAACCTCTGCCCAGATGAAACTTTAAGCTAACTTAAAACCAGACAGATGACATAACATCTCAGTTTAAATCTTTATGAACTAGAGCTCTGAAGTTACCTACCATTCCTTGATATCTTCTTCTTTAAGTGAAAAATAATCAATTTAAATTAATTATACAAAATTACAGAAGATATCATGTTTAAAATGACTTGTAACTTCTATCAATCAAACTGCCACATGTTCCTAAGATCTAAATAACTTCTAGCTACACAATAGTCTGTGGTTACATCAACAGCATCTCATGAGCTCAAGCCCACACTCGAGTCCAGACCTGCCTTGTTCCCAAACCCTTCTACATCTGTGGGAGAGCTCAAGGGAAAACTGGTTATTTCCAGTTGATGGACTCTCAGATGAATCACCCTGATGCCTCCTCAGAAGGGTCAAAATTCGACTAAGACTATAGTTGGACAACTTATTGGAGTATAGAGCAGCAGAAGCATGTGGACAGGATGCAGTATAGTCTACACCATGGCAGGATCTGTGCTCTACAAAGTCATACACGTATTATATGCTTAGTGAAAGTTATTTATCAGCATAATTTTAAGAACTTATTTTCCAAAATCAAAGTGCAACTGATTAGATGGTCACAAACAAAAATTTTAATTTTGGTTGGCGTTCTTATTATTCCTGCAGCAATGAGAAACCTGTCCTGGGACAGGACACAACTGTGTCAGAAACACAAAACCAAAATAGATGGTCTGTGAATCAGAACCCCCTTATGTTTAACGGAAACATGGAGGTTTTTTTTCACATTATTGATTAGATAATAGGCTTCTATTCTCTGGAAGGATAGAAGATTTCTGAGAGAATGCCAATGTTATTCTTTCTTATATAATGGTGTTTTCTGATTTGTAACGGCAGTATTGCCAGCTCTAATATTAAAAAATCATGTGTAAAGCCTCAAAAATCATGTAATTAAAAAAAAAATATATTTGGGTACTTTATATCTGTCCTTTGCTACTTTGCTTAAGGGAGTGTTCAAACCATAACTTTAAAATGTTCTCTACCAAAACAATGATGAAGAAACACATTTGCAACTGAAAGCAAGCTTTTCTGATGATCAGAAATTTAGAATTGCGACCAGAAATAGTCAAGCACATCAACATTTTTCATCAAAAAATCAATACTATTTGCCAATGCTGGCATCAAAAATCCCATGTTCCATGAGTCACTTGTAACTCAAGGTCAGTTTCTCAAAGTTCTTGGGTAAGACTTCCTATTGGCACGGGGAGATTTTGCAAGGAGCAGGCCAAGGTTCATACAAAAAAAAAGGAAAGAACTAAAGAGTAAGGATAAGAACAGTATTATTGTGTGTTACCTGAGAGGGTCACACTCTCTTCCAATTTGCATTTATTTCGCATTTATTCCTCGGCTTATTTTTAAATGGTTGTAGTGTGTATGTCTGACTGAACATGTTTGGAAAAGAGATTTAGGAAGCCAAGGTGAAGGAGACGTGAGAGGATTAGGAAGGAAGTTAAGATGTGGCATCTGGACAGATTCAAACCACATTTGCAAAGAGAAAACGCCAGTCAGGTAATACCTTGACAAAGAAAAGGTAAAGAGGCGGTATTTCTTTTTACTATCAGAGATTAGGTGGTAACATAGGAAGTCAAGACAAAAGGCAATAATAGTTTTCTGTTCCTCATGCTTAGGAACACAGTGGAATGTGTTTCATTATTTGCCTAAATCATCCATGAAAAACAACCTACAGCTCTTCAACGTCGTTGCCAAAAGTCCCAGAGAAGGATCACATCTGGGCTGCCAGCCAAGCATCCCAGCTTTTTAGTCAAAAATCATCTATGGCCACTAGCACCCATGTTTGAAGCTCCACTCATCCCAGTGGAAGGCAGCAGGCAGGCAATGTCCTGACGTCTTTTTGCTATATGTACCATCTCAAGATTATTTTTACTTCATTTTTTTTACACTAGTTTTATCAGTGAAAAGCTTATTTTGTAGGTCAAGCTAATCTTCATTAACAATGATCTATTATTATATTATAACCACAGAATGAAAGGGAAAATTTAGACTTGGTGAACCAGCTTCAAAAAACAGCCAGCTTTTGAAAGTACACTATAGGAGATTCCATTCCATTAGATATTTCTAAATATTATGATTTGATGCACAGTTCCTTTGAAGACAAAAATGAATACCAGCCGATTACAGCAAGGATCTGTGGTTGAAAATAAGAAGAGATCCAACAGCTATCACAGCAAATAAAAAAAGAAGCATGTTATGATGCTATGCCACATGCACTGCCTGGCATTCGTTCAGCTCACTGTAGCTGAAAAATAGCTGTGAGCGTCTACGTTCCATTAACACTACGTTAATTATTATTATTGTCTCATCAGTAGTTTGTTTACGACAGCTCTGGGTGACAAGGATACTGAGATGCTCTGTGAAAGCCATCACCTGATGAGATTTTTATTGTCATAAGATCTTTCTTTCACTTAGTCAGCTACATTACAAAAATCACTGTTTCATTAAATGCAAATAATATTGCCTGCCTTTGGCTTTTTGTAAGATTCATATGATTGATATAATAACCCTGATCTGGCATTGCATTAACCGGTTTCTTCTCTAAGTGAAGATAAGCTAATCTATATCTCTTCTGAAGAAATTCACACTATAATAGTGAAACATCAAATGGACATGTTGAAGCTTGCTTAATAAATCTTTTATTTCTGATTCTCCTGTGTACTAAAGATATAAAATGAACTGCTATTGTCTAAAACTAAATTCCCTAGAAACGTTAGCACTAAGAGGAAAAGACAGTAAATGCTTAATTATTCTTCATAAGTAACATTTACTTACAGTTGTATTACTGAATCCTTAGGCATTCAGTTTAGATTATGGCTAATGAAAATATTCTGGAGCTCTCTCCTACTTTCCTTCCTTAATTGGCCACGTTAACAGGATGGCGTTTACAAAATGAAGTATGTTCTAGCAAGGTAAATCATCCAGAGCCAAGTGAATAGAGGGAATAATCTTTTGGTTTTGGTGGATGTTTTGTCAGGTGCCATAGAAATTACTGAAATCTCTTATATTTACCTAAAATCTACTTAAGCAGATTTTAGACATGATAATTTTAGAAGTATTCAGACCACCTCCCATGAATTACTGGGCACTATGTATTTCTGAAGCACTGAGAGAACTCTACTAGGATAGACAGCCTGAATCTACTCCTATCATTAGCTTCATTTCTTCTCTTTGGCAGACACACAAACTATGACAGATCAAAAATAATTGCTCCTTATTCCTTCTTCTCCCACCATTTTTTGAAGTGGGAAACTTGATACCTTTAGTAAAAATGAATTCAATTAGCATTTGAGGTTGTGAATAACAACACGAAACAAATGCTCCTATTTCTGTACTTCATTTTGTTATCTTTCACATTTATCTAACAGTTTTTCTTACGGCAATTTTAATTGTCCTTGTTATTAAATAGTTTCATTATCTTATGCTGAACTGGGAACTGGCATTGCTTTGGGGAAAACATCATATAATTCTACTTAACAAACAACTCCTTTATCAAATATTCCTCCAACTTGATGATTTTTACTTCTCATTTGTGGTGTCTGTTTTCATAGAATCATAGAATTACTTAGGTTGGAAGAGACCTTTAAGATCACCAAGTCCAACCAAGTTACTAAACCATGTCCCTAACCACCACATCTACCTACCTTCTAAACACCACCAGTGATGCTGACTCAACCGCTTCTCCAACCAGCCTGCTCCATTGCTTGATAACCGTTTCGGTGAATAAATTTTTCCTAATATCCAATCTGATCCAATCCCTAGAGCAGTTTGAAGCCATTACTCTTTTCTTATCGCCTGTTATGTGGGAGAAGAGACCCCCACTTTGCTACAGCCTCTTTTCAGGGAGTTGTAGAGAATGAGAAGGTCTCCCCTCAGCCTCCTTTTCTCCAGGCTGAACAACCCCAGTTCCCTTAGCTGCTCCTCATAAGACTCGTTCTCCAGACCCTTCACCAGCTTTGTTGCTTTTGAGGTCACGCTCCAGAATCATGATGTCAGTCTTGTAGTGAGGGGCCCAAAAATGAACACAGTAGTCAAAGTGGGGGCCTCACCATTAGCGATATACATGGAGGTCACTAAAAAACAATAAGTAAAAACCACACAAATTCTAAGTAATAATGCGTATAATTTTATACTTAAAAATAGTGAATGAAGATGAGGCGTAATTAAATCTCAAAAAAAAAAAAAAAAGGAAAAAAAGAAAGGAAAACCAAAAGAAGAGGGAATTACTTGGCTTCTCTACATGCACGTTTACAGACACTGGGCTTTGAGATTAACAGTACTTGGGTCAACCACTTGCATAGCAGGAGCCAGATAAGCACCATCACATTAGTGATGCTGCAAATTCAACTTCATCATTATTTAGTTTTTTATCCATTTACAATCTAAGTAGTTTGGCAACTGAATCAAAAATATTATTCCTGACCATTGCCTCAATGATTTTTCACACAGGTTGCTTGGCTTATTTATGGCTAAACTTAACTAGTTGCTTGCTAGAATCAGGTCTGAAGAGTTAGAAGCAGCTTCAGTGATGTGCGTTTGCACTTCCCTCCAGCAGATTTTCAGTGAAAGCAAGATCACACCTAAGGAAAATAGTCCATGTAAGAATAGCCAGTGATTTCTTAAAAGAATTCAAAAATGCTTGAAAACAGCATGTATTTTTCACTTTTGTGTCCAGAACTTCCAGAACTAAAAGAACCAAAAGCAAATAAATTTTTGATAATGATATTCCAGGGGGCGTGGCCTATGCTGCCATTTTGTACAAAACTCACCATCATAAATGTTCTCAACTGGGTTACAAGGCTCTTGTGAACTTCTAGTTTTGTTTTGCTTACTTTTGCAAATTTATATTTTACTAATGCAGCAGATACTAAGACTCTAGATTTTCATAACATTCACATAAGTACAAGATCTAATGAGCTAGACCTAGGGAGCACGCAAGCTACATGCAAGGTTTGAAGATACATTGGGCCAAGAATTTTGTCAAGAACTGATGATGTTCTGGAAGAGGTCTTATGACCTCCAGGCTTCCTCTTGCCGATTGAGCCAAATTGTCATAGAAGTTCACTCCCCCTGAGTTTTTTCCCTTTACTTTGGGATGGAATTGGAAAAGTATGTCCTGAACCCAAAGAAGAAATTCTGCTTAGCTTTGAACTATGATTAAAGGGTACAAGTCAAATGGACAATGGGGTGAGATTTTGTGTGTGTTTCGGTGTGCTTGTACTGAAAACATACCTTTCCATCATCCTTTAATCTATTTATTACTTACCCAAAGGACTTTCCTAGCCTTTTATGATGTCAAGTTTCAGCAAGGAATGACTTTTTATGACCCTATTATAAACCCATAAAAACGAAGGTTTACAATGGAGAAACTAACAGATGTTTATTTCTAGTTTTAAAAGAGGGAGCTTTGGACTCTAGAGTGAACATTGCTTTTATTTAAAAATAGTCAGTCTTCACAGATATTTGGCATTTTGTCCTGGAACTCTATATTCTGTTTCCTACAGTTCTTCAGCTAGATCTATCACTCTTACAACAGTACTATTTGTCCAGAGACACTACAGTCTGCTTTTCCTTATCTATAAATTCTTAGGTTTTAAAAATATGTTCCACATTTAAACTTGCCACTAAAAGTTGGGCTAGGGATGAATCTGTTTACAAAATTTAATAATGAAAAATATGTATCTTATTTTTGAGGTTTCAATAAAAAGCAGGAATGAATGACTTAAAGCTTAAAAAATTGATTTTTAAATGGGTTTTTGGAGGCAAATAATTTGTAAATGATACTAATTGATTTGTTATTTTAGAAAAAAAAAGAATAAGTTACTTATAAAAATAGGTCAGAATGTTTTCAATGACAATTTCATAAGGTAGTCATTAGGAATAGTCACTGCATTGCATTAATAAGCTAGTGTCTGTAGAAACAAAGATTGACAGATCATCTTACTGTGAAAACAAGCAACATTATTGCTTTTTAATGGATAAGCAACGATTTCTATACAGTACATCATTATTAATTCTGAACTAAATCCTTAATTTGGTAGAATTTCTAGGACTTTCCAAGATTTCCTTACAGTAAACAATGAACTTGGGCTCTACGCAATGATAAATAAATCAATACACATAAACCTATAAAGTCAGTACTTTTTCTATTAAATCAAGTGCAAAACACGCGCCTTGCATTCTAGTTCTATGATGCTGTGATGTCTGGTAATAGAGGAGCACCTTTAAGACAGTAAAAAAATGACACCCAAATGCAGAGTGTAGCATATCTGTAGCATACAATAGTAGGAAAATTGATGGGGTACTGCAACACAAGCCCAGCATTACTCATTTGCAGATGTATTTTAAACAGTCATTTCCTATAATCTCTCTGTATTTCCTCCCCTGCCTTTGCTGACTTTCCCCATAATGACTAGATTAAAAGGAATGTACTTTGTCAACAGCAAAGAAAATGGGCCTAATTCGTTCTCTACAAATGCAAAAGCTTCTCACAATTTTGCAGAAGCCTTTTTTTCTATAGGTTTTTTGGATACACTGTAAAATGCCTCTAAAGCAAGAATCTGAAATTATTATGGCTGCTCAAAACAGAATGATTAGGTCTAATCACAATTATGAAACTTCACACAGAAAACAATCATAGTTTTACTATTGTACAACCCTGATGTATAATATCTGATGCGTTCTATTCTAGTTAAATTAGTATTACTCAGAGTTTTGGTTCCCTTGTATAACATTTCTCAGAATGAAGTCTACCCAATTCTGGGGAGACTCTCTTGAAAATTAGAAAGGCACCTCAAAATATACACTGTTAAAAGAAAAAAAAAAAAAAAAGTAGAACAGAGGATATTGCAAAACTATGCAGAATTCTTAGGTTGATAAATACTATCCATGCCCATCTACTCGACTGTATTAAAGCAAAACATTATGTCATCAAGTGTACCTGTAGTAAGGAAAACAAAATATTACAAATTAAATTACATGAATTACAGCTTAAAAAAATTTTCTCATAGTCACTGTTATTGTCACCAGAATTTCCCTGAGTGCAGTGAATATTTCAATTTTCAAAGCATGAAACAAAATTTTAGGTTCTTACTGCACCTGTGCATGCACTCATACTCTTATATATATATGTGTCATTCATACGTATTTATATAGATTATCTAAACACCATAAAAAAATACCACCGAAACAAAAATTTTTCATGGCAGCCACACAATTTACTCAGTTAGGTTTTATCAAACTAGTTGATGATGAGTTGATAACTCCACAAGAACAGGCCCAATCAAAGAGAACAGATCATAGTTCCCACACGTAGTTGCCAACAAAACACCAGCCAAGTGTTAAGCCACTTCTTGCTTGGAAACTTAATTTACAGGTGCTCCTTCTCTGGTAATTATTAACAGAAGTTAGTATGGAATCTTTGGAATCTGAACAAGTAGTACAGAGCTCATATTAAATTTCATTTAGAATCAATTTAGTAGGTGATTATATTTTAGAAGTTTGAATTCCTGAATAATATGTTGTTCCATGGCAGGAAATAAAAAGGCCAAAGAATGAGAGAGACCGTTTCAGTCCTAATGAAGGCACAGCAAAGCTCATTTACAACTGCTCACTTTATATGACCTACAATACCAGTTCTCATCTTAGTATCTAATACTTCTCATCATAAACTGTCAGTGGGCTTGGTCTCTGTACTAATATGGGAAAAAACCAACTACTCCTCTTTAAAGATAACAAATGAGAAATGGATATGGACTGACAGAAACAGGAAAAAACCCCACAAATGGGAAATATGGGTCTATAAAGTAAATGGCAGTAATAGAATCACAGAATATTTTTTTAGACTTAGAGAGGAGATGCAGTGGCAGCACTATAAGGATTTCACAATTAAAACAGGAATAATCTGAACTGGAGTTCATAACAGAAGTAAACTTAAGGCAGTTTATGGTTCCCTAGAGTCATAAGAATTGGCTGTTTTTGGTTTTTTACCTTATATTGTCCAATTTAAATTTGGGGCACCCTCTTTGATCAAAGGATAAAAGGGTACAAATTATTTATGATGACAGATGTCAAAGGGAACAAAAATTAATTTAGGAAATCACTGAAATCTTAGTTAGGATATTAAATATACTTAGAAGGAAAAGAGGTATGTCATAAGACAGTATCTTATAAAATGATTAGTAAATGAAATTAGGACTAAAACTAATCAAATGGACAAAAATCCTATTTTATGTCATAGGATGTTAAGATTATTTCTTCCTTCTCTTCCAGGCAATGTTATTTCCTAGTTAATGTATCCATGACTTTAGTGATTTTATAAAAGTTTTAAGAACTCTGACGTTGAGGAAAGTACTTCAAGTTAAATGCATGCTCTGGAGATGTCCTCACATCTG
The DNA here is from genome assembly GCA_004320125.1 of Scolopax mira. Lineage (NCBI taxonomy): Eukaryota > Metazoa > Chordata > Aves > Charadriiformes > Scolopacidae > Scolopax > Scolopax mira. The sequence goes on from BJBW01001377.1 coordinate 239,476, forward strand.
CTCACATGCGAGGTTCAGCAGGTGAGTTTGGTACAAGGAAGCATCACAAGGAACACGCAGTTCACAAGCAGATGTACATCAACACAGCCAGGTAGAACTACGGGCATAGACACAAACGAGATCTTAACCAGACCATGAACAAAATTTTAAGAAGTAGGAGGTATTTCTTACCTATTTTTTTTAATTGATCAATTAAAAACCAAGTTTAGGTGGCTGATTCATTGATGAAGTTTATGCCTTCAAATGACTCACTAAAAAACTACGAAAAACTAAGAGATTCCTCAAATGGATTTAAGTGGCATAAAGCCCTAATTTCCTGTAGAGACTTGGGAAATAATCTGCATTGTGTCCTCTCATTCCTTAGGTTATTATTCATTAGGGCATTTTGAGATGCCAGCTTCCTAGAAGGAACATGAACATAAGATAAATGGTGAGGCCCGGGCTGGGCTGAGAAGAATCTGAGCCAGCAGAATTTTAGCAGGTGGGATTAGGGGGAACATGGACAATACAATTAAGACACACTGAGAACGGTCACTCCTGTGTGGGCAGGCACATAGAAGGTTGCTTAGTGAGAGGGACAGTGTCAGAAGTCAGAGACAAGATAACGTTAGGATAGAGATGTCATGCATGTTAAGAGAGATGTGAAACATTAACATCCTGATTCTCTTTTTTCTATACAATTATCAGTTGCAATTACACATCAAAAGAAACAAATCTACCCCCAGTTGCGATGGATGAACATCTGCACTTTCCAGACGTTCTTTTCCACAGGATTTCTTTGCAATAGCATAGAACAACCAATCAGTCATTTAATGACAGCATTATAACCCATTATGTTCAAGAGTCAATTACTCTAAGACCTTACAGTTTTATCACATACAATATGTCTAAATTGGATGCAATACTGTGGATCAATCAAATTCCAAATTTTATCTGAATCTGACTCTATAAGGCTACAAATGATTTATATTGGGGAGCGGGAAGGAGGAAGAAGAGTCAAAATTACAAAACATCAAATAGTTGGTGAGTCCTTAAAGAATTAGCTACTTCTTTCATTGATACATGGCCTGTACACAAACAAGATAATTGCAGTTTAAAGAAAGTATCTGGCATTTTTTCCATTTGTAACAAAGCCCAGAAATCAGCAAACACTGATTGGTTAATCGGAAACACACAGCACAGATCAGCATGTGGAACTAGACCATATGTGAAAATGGGATTGTCACAGCAAGGACACTAAGGGACACTAAGGACATATATCTGTAGGAAATCAGTCTTCATTAGTTAGGCTGCTCATGGAACAGTTTGTTAGTATTATGTTCATCTGTGGATGCACAACCATTTAATAAAATGGACCTATAAGTTAGTTTTTAGAAATGGAATACAATATATATGTAGCATACCTAAGGAATAAAGGAATCACTACGAATGCACATCAGATGTATTATTTACAAATGTTATATTTTGCAGCTTCTTGACATTTGCCTGTTTGTAAAGGCTATGGCTGATAAATCTCAGTGGACAACAAAAGCATTTATACCCATACCACTGGGAAAGAGCCTGTGTTCCACCTGATGGTCAAAATAGTTGCAACTTCATTAGTAGAAAAACAAGATCTTCACTGGCTGCAAGTGAGCATTACTCCATCAAAATCAATATTGTTGATTGACTGTAACAGGGGAAATGTCAGAAACATACATCAAAATTTCCTTGTAATATCTGAAAGGAAAAGAATGTTCTTTTTCTTTTTTGTTTTTATTTTATCATAACCCACTCCTCACTAACAGTTCTGTATATCGTGAACGGGTAAATCTGAAATTTAATCAACTTACATGTAAATAGAGACTAATTCAAATAAAGACCAAAAGAGGGGTCAAAATACAGGCATTTAGTTTCTTGGTTGTGGTAGACGGGTGCTGTAAGTAGCACCAGAGGATTGGAAAGGCTACTTGGATCTTTAAACAGCATGACAGAAGCTGAAAATGACCATCAGCTGAGTTTATGAACACGTGGTCAGATGTGAAAAGCCATCTTTTTCAAACACACCACAAAATATACAGCAGTGCTAGTTAACGGTGATTTCTACAGATTCAGAAACCACTGGCAATATTCTTGGACTGTCATTAGGCTGGTTTGGATTCTAGAATCTTGAAGCTGACAAAATATTTTAAGAAATTAAATAGAGTAGCATCCAGTTATGGTTTTGCTTAATAGCACTTACTAAGCAACGTCACCTTTCTCTATCAAGAATGCTTGGCTACTGCCTTCAGTTTTCAGTGTGTCATTTCAAATAATAAACTACTTCAATAAAAGACTCCTTTTAATTTCTGCACTTTCTTCTCCAACTGTAAGAGTGAAATCTCCACATGAGCTCAAAATACTAGGACAGATGGAACTTTGATTTGACTAATTTAAAAATTAAAAATTAAATTTTAAAATACAGAAGCCTGTGATATGTGTATGATATCTTTAAGGCATGTTTATAACAAACAGCTAGGTCTTTTTAAAAGAATTTTTTTCTTCTTGGTACATAACATATGTAACCCTTCTCATATGGAGAGTTGCTCCTTCTCTTTTCCTGACAATAGATTTGCCATGGATAAATAAAGTTATATCTTTATTTAGATATTTGCCAGCAGTTCAGATGTCACTAACTTACCTGAAGCAGCACTCATGTTCACATAATTAGAAGTTTGCTAAACAGGGAATTTTTACTCCACCACAGACAGCAGCTGAGATTTCATTGTTGTCTTGACAGCACAGACCCGGGGCTGCCTTCTGGGTTCACCTGGAAGGGGTTGGGTTTTTTATCCTTAGTTGCGGTTTGTTTCTTTATAATTGCAGGGATGTAGGGCTGCTGATACCTGTGATCACATCTGTATTCTTTCCATTGGACAATCTGATTTTGGGTCTCCCATTATTTACCTTAAATTTCTGGTAGCAGGTAGAGAAGCATATAACAGTACCGCAGATCTGCTGATTTGTGGATGGTTTTGAGTCATTTTATTGCACTGCCATCTGTGACAGTGATGGATTGAATTTGATGTCCCAAATATTTCCTTCAGTTCATATCTTCATAAATAAGAAAAATACAGAGCAGCACTTCCCTTCTAGTTTCTGGCCATCGGTAGTTCAGAGATATTCTGCACTGGAAGTTGCTACTAGACTACAATGTGTAATAGCTCTTGATCTCCATCTTCCATCTGTTTGCTTAAATGCTCTGTCATTCTGTGGATTGCCAATTCTAAGTCAGGAGGGCTTGAGCTACTCCCTCAGGTTCTTCTTTCTGCCTAGTTTATTAAAAATATATTTTCGTTACTACAGTAAAAAGAAATTGAAAACTAATAGATTTGACTCTTCTATCCACTATAAACCTCTGGACGGATACTTAATGAGAATGTGTATATCTGGGATAATCAAACAAAGCAGATCCCCTCCCCAGCATAGGTTAGTAAGACAGGAAATCCTACATTTCTTACTCAGGCACAGTTTCCATAAAAACAAAAGAAAAGTTTTTGTTATCCTATAATCTAGTCAACCCAGGTTCCTTATCAGATATTACGAGGTGCGCGTTTCTTCTGACTCAACACGATCAACTCTCTCCCCCTCACTTTCAATATCAAAGCTCACGCTGCAGCTTCAGCAGCTTCATTAGGATTCTTATTCTGTGTTTACAAGGAATTAGCTTTCTGTAGCCAAACTAGTAATAAATTCTGTTGATAATGTTATTAGGAAAGTAGGGCAACCCAGATTACAGATCTGTCTGTGACACCAAAATAGCGCTTATTCTAAACTGCAGTTTAGAATAAATGGGATGAGATGGTCAATGAGAATATTTTAAAAAAAAATCACTTATAAATGAAGTCACAAAAAGGAAAAAAAGAAAAAAGAAAGAAAGAAACCCTCAAAATAGGCCCTACGACAGAATATTGTCATTCACACAGCTTTTCTGGTACAGCTTAAAATATTTGCTGGGAAATTCATGAGAAATGCAGTTTATTCATTATATTTTCAAATTCCTTTATGACTCCTGGAAGGCACAAAGGGACAAACTGGCACCCCTATAGAAAGCAGAGAGTCACGGCATCGCTGCCTGTACGGCGTGTGGATCTGAAGGAATGTTCCTCTGCCCACGGCTCTCTGGGAGCCACCGTGAAGGCTCTTTGCCTGCTTTAGCTTCATCTGAAGATGAACTGCTGTGGGGTTAATCACAATAATTATGCACTTTCTCCCTCTCTAAGAAGCATTATTTTTGCTCTGCATCTCAGAACGGGGATTGTGAAGAACAAAGTTGAGCCTGTGCATCTGCTGTTTGCTGAGTGCTGACTTAATCCCCCCCTATCCTGCTGTCCCACATCATTATTTTACAGAGTGGGGGGGAAGAGGAAGACCTGGATATTGTGCATTCCTGTTTTTCTTCTCCAGACATGTTGTTTAGGCCATTTCTGGAATTGCTGTCTTTTTATCTCCTACTTTGCCAGGCAGAGGAGAGAGGCATCTACCCTTACAATGGCAGAAAACTGAAACTGTGTACAAACTACACTAAGCAAATCTTATCAAGTTTCTCATTAGAAAATATTTTTTATTTACCAAATGTGATTGCATATGCAAGCTTTATTTAACTAGTTTATTATTTTGATTGCATACCTCAAAAATATGTTTTCAACTAACGTAATTGTGTTAATTTGCATCTTGAAAGGGCACCTTTGCAAAACTGAGCATTTTATCAAGGTTATTCCTGCTGAATCAAAAGAAATTCACAGTTGTAATAATTGCCTTCAATATTTAACATTGACTAGGAAAAAAGAAAAACAAAAATCTCAAATTTTCTAACCCTAATACAAAGGAATTCAAAGTGGATTTTCAGTGAGATTGATATAAAAAAAATTACTTCTGATTCTTATGGAATTCTTAAAAACAAGACCTGAACCAACAGGATGTGGCAGAGGTAGAATTCCTATATCTAGAGACAGAAACAAATCAACTGGACTAGTCAACAGCTGAACAAGCCGTGGCTGTTCAGAGAGTTTAACAATATATTGCTCAGCTCTTGCCTTGATTTCACTGACAGGAGATTTTGCACCTCTTTACTTAAATTAGTGGCCAAGTTTGTCTTTGTTCTAAGAGGGTTTTTCTTGCAAGTCAGTTCATAAAGGCTTCTTTTGATTCGTCAGAAATGCCTTAATGAAACTGTCATCTTTCTTTGCAACTAGAACAAACTACATCAAGGTAAACTGTTTTTTAATCAGTCAAATTAAAATGTTAAGACTGTATAACTTTAAATTAGTGGAAAATTGAGTAAAGAGTTAAATTTGAACCTAGACAATGCTAAAAGATTAGTTCTGATTAGTGACTCCTGCCAGCTGAACCGCTACCCACAAGCTTGCTCCCTCTGAACTTCCTGCAATGTCACACAGTGATCTCTTCTCTGGTGGACAAATATGTCTCTGTGCAAGAGAACACAGCACTAATGAGGCTTTTTGGGCCTCTAGACTCTGCAAAACTAAGGTAGGAGAAGAACATGGAATAGGGAATCATACTGGTAGATCACATTGGTTGGCCTCTACAACTGAGAGAGGAGCCTTACTTAATCTAGAAATAATATTGTATGCAATCATCCAGTAATACGCAGATTAAATAATTTGTTATACATAAAAACCTGAATGAAAAATCCAGATTAGCAATGCAAAAACATCCCTCTGGATATATTCACAGGTGACTAGTTTAATTATGGGAAATTAATTACGTTATTCCAAATCTGATGACTCGTGTCACGGCAATGCTGATATAGCCAAGATTAAAAAAAACGGGGATGTAACAGTCTGCCTTGTTACCAATGTGTATGTTGTCACAGCTTCTCAGTGAACTGTGACTGAGATGTATTAACAGGTCAAAAGGGCAAAGCTCTTCAATTTTTTACAGTTCTAGAAAATGGATGATATTCGAAGAAAAGCTCAGTCTTAGCAGGGGACCAAACAAAGTGATCTTTTTTTTTTTTCTATATATATTCTTAAGAAGGAAAAAGAAAACAAACAAATGCGGACTTTGTTATTAGAAAGCTCTACTTCATGCTAGGCTGCTTCCATATGTTTATTGTGTACAATTTACTGCATGAACCCCCTATAAAGCTCACACAATGATTTGGATAAAACCAGAAAGAAAAGTGCTATGAATCTTGCTTCCTGGAGCGGCAGAGGTTGGGCCAGAGGTGAGATTTCAATGAATTACCCTCATAAGTGCCCATCAATTATAGATAACAGTATAGTTAGATGCATAATTTTATCTCAAATTAGGGCCATGCAATTGGGTATTCACAGAAGATCTCTCCAGCAGCTTTATGCAAACGTTGGCAGCTGAATGAGGTTGGACCTGACTATATCTTCTTTAAAGAAACAGATAATTAAGTATCTCCCAATCATCTGGCCTCTTTTGTTTCTCCCCTCCTTTTCAAAAGGTTAACACTTGAACGCTTTAAAATCTGAGTAATAAGAAAAAGATGTGGTGACCTGCTAAACTTTCTAACCTTTATTAATCTCTAAGACATTTTTAACATTTAAAATCCCACAATAATTTTTCTAATGCTTAATACTTTTCCGTTTAGGAAAGCACACTCAGCTTGCCCTCTGTGGCAAGATGAAGACAAGATGATAGCAATGCGATAAATCAAGGAAATACTGCAATAATTAGTAAGTTTGATGCAAAGGGGGACAAGGAAGAACGCTTACTACGTATTTCTATTTCATCAACTCTTTTCTCAAATTACATCACATTTTTCACTAGTGCATGTGTTTCTAGAATACATTAAAAGGATGAAATATTCTTTGATAGTCATGCCTTGGGCTGAATTTCAGGGGACATCATCTCAGTCCTAGACTCCCTGGAAATCCATTTACATCTTTATCTACCTGTTTCACTATCCTTGAAGACCTCATCTAAGGTCTTACATATTCATGGGCTCTGAGAGAGAAATTATAAATACACATAAAGCTAATGATGTAAATATCATTGAAATTTAAATTCTCTTCCTTAATAATTTTATAATGATGTTTAGGGTGTTTAAGCACAAATTATTATTTGAAAGACAAAGCCTGGCCTCTAAAGGCAACATTAAAGCTAGAGACAGGGCAGCACACCATGGATCTGTAAGAATTTCAAGTTCCTACTGCCCAGAAGTGCTTTGCAGTTGGAGCTGGGTCTCTATAAGCCATGTACTTGCAACAACGTGCCAATATTTCCTATTTTTCCTATTCTCCAGGCAGTCCTACACAGAGTTGTAACTGGATTTCTTCACTTGCTTGCACCCATAGGTCCTTCTTTTAAACTGTGGAGAGCTCACTATACGTAGGAAGGCCCGCAGCCCGCAAGTTACTGGGAGACCATTGTGCTTCTCCAGTAACATTTCAGTGATGGTATTTGGCAGGTGGCTTGTGTTCAGAATCCATTAGACACAATTTGACAGGATACTCCTGCTGTCCTTATGCTGTTTGCATACTTAGAAAAGTCAAAAGTTCTGGGAGGAAAGCTTGCCATACATCTATCTCATCAGGTTTTGGATTCTGGAGACCAAGGTTGAAAATTTATTCCTAGAACATTCCGCCTATATTACCTTTTACCTCAACATGAACAAAGGACTTCCAGCTAATGACTGCTACCTTGAGGAGTTACATAGTCCACAGATATTTTTAAAAAAAAGCCTTTTAAACATGTCTTGTCCAACCAACATATCTAGAATTAAACATTACACAAAATGCCATTCAAAATAGCTCTTTACCATGATGACTGTTGTGAATGGTCTATTATAAAGGGAAAACTGTGGTCAATTGTTTCTAAATTGCTGACCTATAGACTTATAGAGCCATTATTGATCAATTTCTGGGCAAAAGCACAGGGTAATCTTTCTCATATGATTTACTTGAAATGATAAGAAAATTTGGTTAATATCCAAGGATGATAAAAAAAAGACTTAACGATATTAAAAAAATATTTTATAAATCCCTTCATGATGGAGTATATAAAATTAATCTAGTTCTGTTAAATCAGTCAGTATTGCATCTCCTTCTGTAAATGACTGAACACTTGTCCTTTCCAGTATGTATATTTAGCACAGTAGAAAAAATATTCCTCCATTTCTTCCATAATGGTAATAAAAAGAAATGGATTGTTTTTTACTTGTCCATAAAAAATGTCCTCACAGCAACCTGAATTTCATTAAGCTGGTATATCAAATATATATATGGAACTGCACAAACGAAGTAGTGCTTACAAGAGCGTACGTACAAATTAGATGATTGCAATATTTAATAACTCAGTGAACCCTTGCTAATGTAACACTTTTTTTTCCTGCATTCGGTTATTTGAAATTGAAATAATTTCTAGTCAGAACATGCCGTTCCTTCAGTGTTTAAATCAGCCCTCCTTTATCAACACATTGATCATAACTGCTGGAATGAAACATCTCAGACCTTGAAAGTTTGCAACACGCTGTTGAAATACCAAGATATAGTTGTGAAAACAAGGTTTCTTCTTTAGTATAAGACTAATTTCACGTCTGCTGCAAACAAAAGCAAAACAACAAACAATCCCCTTCCCCTCTTCCCTAGAGTAAAACTTCCTTGAACTATACAAGACAATTCTCAATCTTATTAGAAGTGATGGAATTGGAACACTTAAAGGCACTTTAAATGATCTTGGCCTGCACACTTCCCACCTTGGGCTTCGGCCAGGAAGTTAGTTTTCAGAAGCATTTAATACTGCACGAATCCCGAGCAAAGGAAATTGGCTTCAGCATTTCAAAAGTTAAAGGTCAGTGGATATTGCACTGATCCAATGTGATAGACACGAGACCCAATTGTTTAGATGTGAACTACTCATTTCACATCCATTGTTATTGTCCTACTGCCTTTATCTGAGTCTAGATTCACCACAACCCCCAGCCTGTGTGCACCCTACCTCAACAGTAACCACATTTAGTTTTGTTTAAAATAGAGAATTAGTCACTGCGGATACCTGTTTTTTCCCCCCTCTGACAGTGCTTCAAGTTTGCAGTGGAATTAGAAAATGATTGTTAATTTACACATACAAGATAATTTTATGTGACTTAAGAAAGATTAAATGGAACAATCAGGAGTGACAGTGGAAGAAATTCAATCAGGATATGAATGAGCGCTGTTTTATACTGTAGGTGTTCCTGAAAAACCTCATGCTAATACTTAAACTCATCAGTTAATCACTTCCCATATTCTTTTTCAAATATTAACCTTTTAAAAAGTCGAATTAGCTTAAGAATAACTTGATATATTATTAGGATTCATTTAAAAAGTCCACGCCGAAAAAGAATGGTTCTCCTTTTAAACAGTTTTTAATTATTATGAGGCTTATATGAAGAGGAAAATATATTTTAACAAGCATCCACACAAGTGGTCTGATTATGTTATTCTAATCTGCAAACCTAATTATCACCTTCTTATGGAGTACAAGGAACAGCTTTAGAAGAAAATTAATGTATCCTATCAGTGGGACAGTTTGTCACTTTATTAAATAATCATCTTCTTTGCAAATAAAATTGTTAGAAGCTTCATTGTATTAAGGAAAAAATAAAACCCCTCACACCATTACATATTAAAATTAACTTCCCACCGTTTCTTTAATGGTCTATTAAGCCTTCACTGTGGTGGATTATGAAGTACAAATGAGGATATCAACTGTTTCTAAAACTGTAAGAAACAAATATGTTCTATGTGCGTTTTTTATTACTGTGAGTTATAATTTAGCAAACATTTAAACTATTTTCACTAGTTTCCAATGTAGAACGTGTGTATTAGATCCAAAGCAGATAAAGTAGTTTTGTTTTTCCTCTTTTTGATCTAAATTGTAACCTTTGGTGACATCTCTATGTCTATCTCTTTTTCTGTAAAACAGACAATTCACATTCTATATTTCAACCTAGAAGACAAAACCAACCCCAACTTAATCCGAAGAGTTGCCAAAGATGCCCCTGGAAGAAATCTTTAGACTACGTCAGTCTAGGCATGAAAAGTGGAAATCCTGACAGAAATATTTAATACATCATTATTTAAAATACCATTCTAAGACCAAAAGTTCTCCTCTAAAACATCAAAGGCTTTCTGTACAGTAATTGCAGAATGTCACAACTTGCAAACACACACAGGAATTCACACAGTTTGTAGGCAAGTGCAGGACCAAGGGCCATACGTCTGCCCTGCAGTGGAGAAATCCTACTGGGCTCATCAGCAACTGGTCATTGCAGTAGAAAACTAGGGTGCGGGTTGATACCTTTGTTTTGGGTTTTTTTTTTCCCCACTCAGGATACATTATATGACTTCCACGTAGAGCTAACCCGGGTTATTTTTAGCTATCTTTGATTAGGCTATATTACTCAGTGAAACCAAAAATTACAGAAAATGAAGCCAATTTTAATGGAATTTTCATCTAGAAGGAGTTGTGAGCTAACAGATGGAATATCAGCTTAAAGCTACATATAAAAACATACTTAGCTACCCCTTATTAACTATCTCTGGTGAGTCAATGTACATCACCTGGGATTTAGGCAAGACATTTGCACTCAAGGCTTGAACTTATCTCCAACATCTCAGGCAAGTGCTCTTACCTTTGCAATTCTAGCCACGGTTTTCAGCGTTACCTGCTGGAGTTTTCACCCTGGCAGCAGGACAAGCAGAATGAAGAAGTCCCTTGGATGGACCTATATTGTATCCACCAGTTTCACGGTATCCAGGTGCTCTACTTTGCAAAAATAAGCATTCACCACTGCAGACTTAAACAAACAAACCAACAAACCCCCAAGGTTTCTCTCATCAGGCAACTTGTACTCTACTTAAGAAGCACAGAGGGAGAAGGTGAATCTTTCTCGGGGTGTTGGAGCTGGGACTCCATCATTTCAAGGAAGCCCTGCAGCTCTGAGGATAACAGCAATCGCGGGAGAGGCAAAGCTCCCTCTCTGCTACTCAGGTTTCTGCAGGTTCTGATTTTTTAAAAATCTGAATTAGTTTTATTTTACATAGAAAAAATATTCTTACATCAGGGAAACTATTTTCTGCCCAGCACTATCATCTGAGGGAGCCTCACTAGCTCTATACTTTTTCCTCCTTCCAGAAACCAGAATAGTTTGCCCTCACAGGCAACCCAGAATTTCATAAGGTAAAGAATTCAGGTTTTTGTTCTTTCCATACATTACATAATTTTTCTCTTTTATGCTATAAGACTGTATAAAAGTAATAAAAATATAAAGCTTTGAGTGGTCATAAAAGTTTGGATATTCCATCTGTACAAAAAATTTTAAAAATTCCTATATGTCTTATCGTCAGATAAATGAATCAAACTGGCCATGAGAGTCATTAATTATTTCATTCATAAAAGTGTCATTCTGGTTCTCCGTAACATTTATATTCTTTGTGAGGAAAAGGCTCAGCTATAAAGATACTGATTTTCCTTAAGTATTATCCGATACATTTAAATGTTCACCTCCTGTGGCTTGTGGGTAAGGTATATCCAGCCATCAAAAATGTCCAATATCCTGTGATATTATACATGGGACATTTCCAGTAGTCTGTAAAATAAGACAATGTCTGGAATATTTGAAGGTTACTTAATTTCAATGTACAAGACAGTACTTGAGTTAATGAAACAAACCATAAAGTCAATGTTTTTATGACAAACTCTACCTCTCTGGATTTTTTAACTTATAAATGTGAAGATCAAAAGCATGCCTTGCAATACAAGGTGAAAAATATAAAAGCTCAGATAGATGAGGATTTCAGTGAAACACTTGCTGACCTATTAGAACTAATTTTATTTCAACAGGTTTGGGCTTATTCCCAAATCTAAATTCTTGGAGAATAGAACAAGTTATTCACAGCTAGGTGAATTTCAGAGCGCTCTCAAAAAAAAGCATCAAAGTGATTAATTCTAGAAAGATAAGCTAGCAGTTCTGTAGTCTGCATAATGGTGTTGATACTTTGCCTCATACTTCTGAACAGATTTTAGTGAGGAAGGAGCACTCCTCTAAACCTTAATGTCACTTTCCCATCTTTTGCAGGACTCATTGGACTTCCATTTCTATATGCTTTAAAAAAAAGACTGCATTTCTAGAAGCAGTAAACCAAAATTGTGGCACAGAAATTATGTCTTCTTCAAGGTTACATGTTTTAGAGTGCTACCAGATCAGGGCACTAAATTGGCATATTTATGGTTTGATTACTTAACTTTACACTGTCAAAGAGTATTCTGGTAGACGTGTACATCACACACAGCTGTACACTGTCTTACAATTTCACAGAGAAGAAATGCATTATGAAAAAGATAGAAATTATATAACAAAGACGTTAAAAAAATAATAAATAGACCAAACAAAGCAACACTTAAGACTTCAAGCAAGAGATGTGGCTGAAAAGCATTTCCCTCTCGCTCTCTCAGCTTCCCAGTTTCCTTTTTTTATTAAAACACTAAACCATAAGCATTAAGAAGCTCTTAATTTAGCTTTATAATAAAAATGGAAATCCTTCTTAACCAAGAATATAGTTTTGTTGAAATCTGTATCCTTGATTATTTTATAAGGTGAAGGAACAAAGTCAAGAAAGGCAAGGAAAAAAAGTCAAAAGCAGAAAGATAAGATGCCAGAGGAAGGAAAAGGTAGGCAAAAGATGAATGTGCCTTTTAGGAAGAACAAATTGATAAGTTAAAATTTAATCTCAAAGACTTCCTTCATTCAAGACAGATAGCTAAAAAACATTTGGTAAGGATCAAGGAGCTGGTATAATGTGGGAGACGAGGGACCATTGGATTGTGATCCAATGCACTCAACCACTGCACATGTTTTATCCCGTACTTCAGCCACATCTCCACTTTGTAATGGAGCACACTTCCAGGATTGCAGAGCTAGGTCTAACTGAGGTGGCTCTGGAAGTACAAGCAAGACAGAGATAGTGGTATCACCTTGTGCCTGTGGTAGTCCAAATCTTCCCTAAACCTCAGAAGGATACATGGTCTTGTGCTCCATGCAGAGCTTGCAGTGCCATCCAGCTTAGCTGCAGACCTGCAGTTCATTATGCAGGTCAGTTGTGACTGATCACAAATAATTTTGAGAAACTGGCAGAGTCAGAGAAGGTTCAGAGTAGCCATGAAAGGAATTTCATGCCTATATACACTTATCCTACAATTTTGGTGTCTTTGGGCATTGTAGGTGATGTCCAAGGAGCTTTGGAAGACACAAGAAAGTGCACTCTTGCTACAGACCAGATTGCAAATACGGGATGCAGATACTAGTACATTACACATAAACCATCACCTTTGTGGAAGGTGTGTTCAGTTTCCATCTCTCTTTCACTTGTGTGAATAAAGTAGTGGATAAATATTGTTAGTAATTTAAGCAATATAATTAAAAAATTAGCCTTTCACTAGACTTTCAATAATATAAGACCCCTTCTTTGCAGGGTTAACAGCCTGGCGACCCGGTGACAGAGTCCAATTCCCAGCTGCTTATTTTTTTTCTGCATAGTTGCCAACTATGGCTTTTGTATTTGCTTTGTAGTCCAGCTGTTCAGTGATAAAACACTTCCCAAGTAAGAGATTGCATTTGACTGACCCTTGTCAGAAAGGAGAACTGAAGCCCCCAAACCCCCTTTCCCCGGCTGAGGACCCTCACTGTGTAGCCAGTACAAAACCAGTCCCAGGGGTTCTGCTCAGCTTTGTTACTGCACTGGTTTGTTTTTTTTTTTTTCCAAACAGAAACATTACTTACCCATGTCAATCCACTCAGGTTTAATTTTTCTAAGTCCCCAACAATTTGACAACTAAATTTATGTTCCCAAATCACTTTCACAGAACATTTACACTGCAGTTCTTTATGAAATCAAAGCAGCTAAACATATTGAAGGTTTCATTCGGAGTGCGTTGTCAGCTGCCTCATACCAGCAAGAAGAACATATTTCTTTGATTAACACACTTTTTTTCTTTCTTTGAACATCAACAAAATCTTGATAAAGAACTAGATTGACAGCTTAACACAGCCTTCAAGGCTTTACTAGCAAAATCCAAATCACTTAAGAATCTTCCGCTACTTCTGCTGCTACTGTAGTTATTAATATATCATCATAACTAAAAGAAAAAAATCCAAGAAGTATTTTAGCTCATAAAAAAAAAATCAATGCTGCTCTTGTTTTTAATATATTGTGAGCACAAATATTCTAACCACAGAGAAAGTTCTTCAGTTGGCCATTATACTCCCAAATCACAAGTTACTGTTCCAAAGAGCATTCGATGCCTTTAGACATCTTCATAATTGGCTCAGAAATAGCACTCTGCAAGAAAGGTTAACAGACCTTGCTGTTCCTCGTATGGACAAATCTTTATTAAAACCAGCATAACTGAAAGGTTCTCGAGAACCAGGAAACCATGTTACTTGCAGCTGTTCCCTAAGTCTAATTTGAACAGAAAACGGCAAATCTAACAGACAACCTCTTCCTCTGACTACTAAATCAAAATCCTAGGCATCTACTTATGTCATGTGGCTTCAAATGATACCCTGGTCCTGAATTTTAGGCACACCAGGAAAAGAATTTAATGTAAATTGAATATGACGTTAAAATACTGTATTAATTTCTTGACCTAAGAAACAATATTAATTGTTGGCATAGCTAAGCACACTTCCAGGGATTGGAGCCGGATATAATTTGAAAACTCTCCAAGCTTAATAAATTGGAAGCAATTACTAGGCAACAGTTTATATGTCCAATGATTTTCTGCTTTTTCTATTGTGATCCCTTTTATGCCCTGATACACGAACACACCACAAGCACCCAGCTCATCCTCACAATCACTAATCAGTAAAAGAATTCACAATTCTGGAATTACTGTTCACTAAAACTTTGAGAAGCAATACCAAAATTATACTGTTCCCCTCAGGTTTCTTTGCCTGTCTTGTATCGTGCCTTGACAGTATCTCAGAAACTCCTCCTGGGTCTTTTAAGCTGGAAGAGGGGAGCATTCTGATATTTCAGCCAACAATCTGCCACATATCTTGTTTATCTGACCCCTTTTACCCAAACTGGAGGCAAACATTAGAGAGCACGGAACAGAGACAGGTAATGTACACTCAATGTGTATTTCCTGAAGGGCAGAGTCCTAAATAAACATAATTTTTCTTGGAGCAGGTTAGCAACATTTTTTAAATTCCCACCATTTCTCTGTCTGACAAAAGAAAAAGTTGGATGCAGGACACCAGCACCCTGGGCACTGGTGAGACTGCAAATGAACATTCGATAACCACCTGCTTCAGGAGTGGATGTAGATCAACAGTTGCCCATTATTCAGCAATACAGTTACATTTTAAAATGAAAGAGGGGAGATTTAGATTAGATCTCAGGAAGAAATTCTT
>BJBW01001377.1:254908-265356 GCA_004320125.1 Scolopax mira
GTTGGAACTCAATGATCTTTAAGGTCCCTTCCAACCTAAACCATTCTATGATTCTACAAAAGAAGCCAGAGAGGTCACACTACTACATGGAAATATGTTAATGAAGTCATCCTGTCTTAGAAAGAGCAAGAGCATAAGCAATTATATGACACAGCCTAAAAAGATGTAAATGACTAAAACAGCACTCCCCAAAACCATCAGATCTCCTGTTAGGCAGACTATGAAGGTCGGGGAGGGAAAGAGATGCAATATTTCTTGAAACAACTTTTGTCTTTTAGATAAAATTGGCTTCAGTAGTAGCAGTGCCTAATATCAGAATAATCAACAGCCACTGACTTTAAATCACCAAATCAGCCAATATATTTCTCTGTTGATAGTGGGTTTTGTACTTTTTTATAATAATCTATGTAAAGACGTGTAGTGATTTCACACACACATACATATACTAAGATATTGAAAAAAATCCATATTTGGGGTATAAGTATGTAAAACAACATACAAAAATAAACTATATGTAAAAAGGAATTACAATTAAATATAAAAATAAAAATAGAAAATATGATTTGGCTACATCAATGCTAAAGATATTCAATACTAAGATAAATACTTGTCAGTTTTGATTATATACTTGTGTTCTTATCAGGTGAAACAAAAAGAAGCAGTAGTTATTATTTTACAAGTAAAACCTGAAATTATTCTGAAGGCACTTTAGCTACAATGCATCTATTTTACAGTTTTCATACAAATGCATTACATTAATTGCTCTCTGTTAGTAAAAAAAACTATTTTAAAAATATTTTCTTTGGAAAGGATATATCTTATGTTAATAAAATGAAGACATACATCAGAAGTCAATAAAAACTTTACTTGAGGGATATCTACAGGATTGATGTTATTTTGTAAGATATACTGTAAGTTTGGAAATACTTCTAGCTTTGCACATTTCTTAGAAAGGGCTCTGAAACCCATTGCAATAAAAATAAGAGACTAGAAATCATCAGTCTGATAATTTACATAAAAATACATAGACATGAGCCAGGCAAACTCCATTCAAACAGACTAAAAAGGAAAATGAAAAGTGTCATCTGAAGTGATGGAGATGGTGACACAGGCTCTTTATTAGATACATTAAGTACTTAAGATCACTTCAGTTATATAATTAGCAAAGATAAGAACTATAGGTTATTAAATCAGGGGCTGGCATTTTGGTTGAAAGGATTACTTTTCAGGTCATCTATTCAAAAATGAATTTTGAACAGTAGTACTAAAATAGGGCTAGGAGAATCGGCTAATCTTTTTATTTATTTTTTTTTCCTAATTATCTAAGTCTCCCTAATACGAAACAAACAAATTTACAATTTCAGAGTGCAGAGTTGGAAGCCTGAAGTATATTAGTTATAAGATTATGGATCTGAAGCAAATCTAGGACCCAATTTCTCATGACTTAAAGCACAAGGCAAGTTAAAGCACATGCTGTATCTCACTTCAGTCTATGCTGTACTAAAGGAGTATTTGGGCTCTCCTCATTATCTATGGGTACTGTAGTATATGCCTGGATAACAACATTGTCTAAAAATAGGGGCTTAATTACTGGAATTAAAGGATTAAAAAAAAAAGCCCCATAAAGCACCCACAGTTCAGAGTAAAGGTTTTCATGTTGTGATTAAATTTTAATTTCTTTGTACTAAAGAATAATGTGTTTATGTTTATTAAATAGGAAGTGTAAAATTTATTCCTTAACAATTCATTTCATTGCTTTTAATGGCTTGGATATTGTCAATAATATATGTAAGTGCACTGTGGCCACTTAGCAACCTTGACTGGATTTTGAAGGAAGGTTTTGTTGGTTTTGTGATATATATTAGAAATGGCTGCTGCTTAACTGTTTATGAAGCCCAGCGTCTGTTGTAAACATGAAGTGTATTCACATAAAACTTATGTAAAGATTGAGAGATTTGAAGATTAATTGATTCAAAATGAAGTTTGAAAATCAGCTGCAAATTTACGTTGTTCATTCACTAGTTCTGATCATAAATCCTCCTCCAAAATAAGTAAGCAGTATTTGATAAAAAATTAATTGTATCACTAAGCATTTTATTTAGCATATGCTTGTGAAAGTCAGGGAAAATAACCTTATTCCTACATATAGAAATACTTGACCATACTATATGAGGAAGCTGTAGTTTAGTAGTTTTGCAACAGTGTTCCTCATATCTGTTGTAAATTCCCTTCATGTGTGAATTTACTAGAAATGGAAGTCAGAAACCTCTTTCTATCTGTTATTAGTGTTATTAACTGTTATTTCAAATGGTGTGACTAAACAGTGGAAGACTGAGATTCAATTCCTCTGTAGCTAAGTTTACCTTGAACGTATTGTAATAAAAGACAGCAGTTTCAATGAATGAATGAACGTGTAGAACATCCAATAGGTGCTTCAAATCCATAGAAAAGGTTCAATGACCTACTCTGAGTAATGAAACATCACCTGCAGTAAATTCCTTTACCAGCCTGACATCAGTTGAAGAAAATTAGATTTTATTGACCTTGGCCAATAGCGCATGGATAAACCTGTTGTGAATCAACAGTTTGTTACTTGCACAACACAAACTCGGCCAATCCCTCTATATGATTGTGCACCACGTTAAACAATACTTTCTCCTGGACTATGCAATTATTTTAACCCTTTAACATGGCTATACATTTTACTTGATAATTTCTAAAGCAACTGGGTATTGATACTTATCTTTAAAACACATAACTTTCTGCAAAGGAAAAATCATTCCTATATCTCATCAATGTTAATAGTTACATGTTTCAGTTATTTGTTTGCCTTTAAAGTGCAGAATGGCAGGTGTTTCACAACCCCCTCCAATGGAAGTGCCAAATAAACAGATAGTCCATACCATTATAACAGAAAAAGACCTGACCCCATTTCAGTCCTGCAGTAGTGAATTTGACAGCTGAGGACCCTGAAAACACAAATAAATTCTCTGCTTTGCTTAAGGTTTGATAACTAAGCTCTGCTTTCAGAGTCACAGGGGTTGCTCAGGACTTAGGGGCACCTACCTAAAATACATATTTTATCCAGCACACTGCCTCTAGTCCTCATGAGTCTGAACTTCATGTTCCCAAACCCCACCAGCATCCCAGAGAGCCACTACAGAATGATGTCTAAGAGAGTAAGAAGCCTTAACCTATTAGTGCTTTCTAGAGAAATGATAAAAACATGAAACTTGTCTCAGGGGGAGACGTGGACACTGCAGCTGCAGACTGCTGTCATTCTGCTCCGTGGACAACAGACACAGGGAGGCTGAATCACCATTCTGCTCCAACCTCATCTTTCATCCCAGCTCAGTGAAGTCAAGCAAGCACTATACACTTCGGGCATTTTTTCTAAAGGTGAGCTACTGCATGTTTGAAGTCTGACAAAAGAATGTGCTGATTTTTTTTTTCCCCTCTTTCTGTCTACAAACATTATAACCAAGAGTTAGGCAGAGCAGGTTGTTTAACTATAAGCCATTTCTTGCTCACCGGAAAATATTTCCCACTCTTTAACAAATACATTCACCTTGGGTTGCTGCTTCTGATGACTACGGTTGCAGCAAAACCACCTGAGTTCAGAGGTACCATTCCCTGGAGTCTTATCCTTTGATGAAAAAAACCCCGTGGGTTCAATGGGACAGGTAACAGATGTCTGCAATCTGGTCTCTCTGTGGGGCCAGTGCCTTCTTTTTAAGCGTTTTCAGCTCGGTCACAACTGGGAAGGGAGGAGAGGGTGAAGGAAAGAGACTGAAACGTCTGCAATTCAGGTTCAGAATTTTGTGCTGACGATTAGTATATTCACTGCAACTACACAGTTGTGATTCAGCCCAAGAGACTCCATCACTTAAACGGAAAAACTGGAAGAATAATAAAGATATCAAAAAAGTTTTGCTCTATTCAAAATGAAACATTGTGACTTTTCGATTCAGAGCTAAAATAAGCCAACTTTAAAGCAAAGGCTAAGCAAATATGAGAATGGAACATTTTATTCACCCCACGATGAATGATTTTGCTTTTAAACTGAGGTTGTCTTGTGCAAAAAAAGAAATTTTACACTGATCTTTTTTTAATTTCAGTCACCAAACTGGAACTAGTGCCTGCTTTCAACAGCAAGTGATTTGGAGAATCTTCAATATTTATGTGGAATACCTGTGTTCTTGCTTCTTTGTTGCAGGGCTGGATTAGAAGCCTTTTATGATAAAGCTTTTGAATGCAGTGATGGTGTTTGCATGACAGGATTTTTTCTGTCTTTTTTTTTTTTTTTTTGAGGTCAGTCAAGTATTATGATAACTAAATTGTATAGTGCAGTACTCAAGTTGGGACACATGAAAGAACTTGCTAAAGATTCATGTACCTGCCATTTGTCCCAGCGTTGCTTTCTGTGGCCTTTCCAGATGAAACCAGTGTCACACAACACGTAGGTCAAAACAAAAGCCTAACTTCCTTCACTCAAATTAATTAGGAGGACACTTATTCTCCTGAAGAACACTTGCACAAGGTAAATCAGAACTGTCTATTACTTAAAAATTTCCTTAGAGATTAAATGCCCAGATATTGGCACAAAATAAAAAGCATAATTAAGCAAGTTGAGAAGGAATCTCAAAAGTACCCACTCAGGAACACGATACAAATGGAGTTATCAGGAATAAGAACTTATTCTGCTTTAGGATTTCTTCTTCATAAAAGATGAAAATAGATTGATGTTTGAAAATCTCAAAGAAGATGTACTTAAAACTGTAAATGCAATTTATAAATCCTACTTCAGTTTACTGAGAGTAAAAACCATCTTTTATGCCATGGGGTGCCAGAGAGTCAAATTAGCATGCCTAATTTAACTGAATATGATTGTAGAATAGTTGGTATCAACTTGAATTATTTTTTGTTGAATGTATTCTTTGTTTCCCTGTGTATATTCTAGTCACATAACTCATACATCTGTTATTCTCAGCATCAAGTCTATGATGTTTACACAGATCTCCCTGCAGGGCATTTTGGCCTAACTGAATCGTTATTTCAACAGTATGTCCTAGTTTAATGATACTGTTACTTGAAATGCTGTCTTTTGCAAGTTTTCTCCCCCCCCTGGGGTTAACTTAGCCTTTCCACACTGAAATCAGAATGTCTGACCCTACTCTCAAGCAGGAGATGCTGGGAAGTGAACTCTGCTTTCTCAAGCACAGGTTTATCAGCACTTCAGACCCGCAGAGTGGGTAATGTGACAGCTGAGATTCTGGGTTTTATGAACACATTTAAATCTTAATGCAATGTCACTACTGGTTTCTGATAACGTGTGCTAATGATCATAAGATACGATTACTTAAAATGGCATATTAGGATTCAATCTTTTGACAGAGGTGGGGATGCTACTGTGTTCTCGCTTCCATTCTTTTCTATTTGACCATCACTAGAAGAAAAATTCTTCTCCTGCAGATCCATTTTCAGGAACAAGTAATGAATATTTTAAAGTCACTGTTAGACATACACGCTGAGCCTTATTTGGAAAACAATATGGAGCCATTCCATATTGCAGCTTACAAGCAGAACATTTTCAAGTGATTAAGGCTTGTATTAAGTGTTTTTCAGTGAAATCTAAGCCTCTGAACACAGAAGGCCCTTTTGACAAAGGGACTCAATTTCAATTTAATAAGAATCTGAAAAAAGCAGGTGGTTCATTGCAAGGAAATGTCAAAAAGTAGCCGCTAAGTCAATTGAAGATTTAAGAAAGAACAGATAAAGTGGATTTGAAATTTATGAGTATTTACACATACTTAATCTTAGATTTTCCAAAGACCTAAATGTCTAAGTATCCCTAGGCAGTTTAGAAGCCCACACCTTTCTTTCTTTCTTTATTTATTTTTAATGTCAGTAATACCAAGTCCAAAAATCTAGGAATATGGCACAGTTTCAAAATGTGTCAGAGTTCCTAATAAAGTCACCTCCTTCCAAAGCATTCTACAATATTGTCTCATTATCATTAAAAACCCCCTCTAAGCCCTGTGATACACTTTCAGCTTCATTTTGAGAAGGTAAAGAAGTGTGGAAAGATTCTGCTTTCACACACAAGTATAACATGTCAGAAGCTTCTGTACTGCTCCAATCTATTACACATGAACCTTGGGAACAGAGCATCAAGGAATGTCCTTAGGAATTCGAGGATTCATTACCAAGATTTAAACAAAAGATTCTCCAACTCCAAACTTCACCCAACTTACTTCACGAAAGCAAGCACCACAGCCTTGGGCTTCAAAAGACCTCTGCACACAGCATAAACTTTAAGTTTCTTCTCAGTGAGGAAACTTTTGACATCTTCATTTTCTGAGGAGAACCTCAGTGCAAGGATCTGTTTTACAAAACTAAATTATAGCTGTTGGGACCTTAAAACCTTGGGAAAACCAGGCAAGAGAAAACTAACAGAAAACCACATCAAAATCATTTTTTTAAATAATGAAAGATATTCACATATGACAACGGAGGATTTTCAAACAAGTAAGTGTTGTCAACTATGGAGACCATTGTGAATCTGATTGGAGCTGGACTTGCTGATCTGAAATCATTTAGATTGTGCAGAAAATTTCACACTCCGGTGAATTAAGTCTTGTGGTTTAGCAGACATTTAAAAAAGGGGGTTTATTTTCACACACTGCAGGAAAAAGCTGCTGCAACATATTATGGAGTATTGCCACATGCAAGTAATTGTTAGTGGAACAAACTATTTGTGAACTAACATAATTTGGAAATGTCTATTCAACAAAAATAGAAATCTGCATTTTTTTTTCCTCAGTACACAAAAGAAACATTTTAAAACATCAGTCACTATTACAATACTTTGCTCAAGACTTCAAATTCATTTTTAGAAATGAATTATCTTTCTGAATAGTCTTTCTATACCCAGAGAATCATTGCTTTTTTCAAGTTCTTTCAATATCACAGTACCAAAGCACGTAGGGACTGGAACTATATATTTTTGTAATTAATTTCCTTAAGATAATGTTAGAAACATCAGGTTCCTTAAAATATAGATGAATTTCAAGGTGAGTCTGCTAGCAGATGTTATTAATGGCATATGATTTATTGTGACATGAAATTTGATCTGAAACTCATGTTATTAGCTGAGCTTTTTATAAATTATAATTGCCAACTGCTGAAAATATGCAGAAAGACCACTGATAAACTAGCTTCATCTTCAGGGCCTAGAATACCTGCATTTGCTAAGTGTCCAATATCTCCAGTCCTGCTGAATGAGTATAATACATTGGGATGTGCAGATGAGGTTTAAATTCAGACCTTTTCATAGTATAATTTTTCAGAATGAGAAGAATTGGAGGAGGAGGTCATTGAAAATAAATGTTTACTGTTTAACTTAAAAAAAACCCAAACCAAACATTCCGATTCATGCTGTGTATAAATGCTAAACAGGTTGAATACTTAAGGAAAAAAAATAATCCCTGTTATTTATAAAATTTATGTTTTCAACGTGAAAATAGTAAGAAGTTAGATAGTATTCAAACATAGTCAAACATCATTCAGCTCTAAGATGACAGCACAAACAGCATACTTTATCATCCCAAGGTCTATGTGGATTTGCATATACACAAGACTTTCCAGGTCGCCCCCACAGAAAACTGAAGAAATTCTACAGGTAGCTTCACAATGACAAAACTTGTCTGTTCGGAATGTTTTCTAGAGAATCCCCTGTTTATTCCCAATAGCTTTGTATCTTATTTTCCTCTCCCCACATGCCTTTAAATGTTAATTAAAAGTTTCTGTAATGTTGATTTTACCCATCACAACTTATGTGCTAAATTACCCAAATAAGAAGAGACAAACACAAGCACTGCATTATGAATATTATCTACTCAACAAACCAGATAATGCAAGCAGGTGAATTGACAGTACATGCTGTAATACGTTTTTAATCTCCAGAAAAGCTCGGAGATAACATTGCGAATTCAAAAAGCAACACAAGGAACAGATGCAAAGTCTCATTCCTGACTTTTTTTTTTTTTTTTTACATATCCAAAGCTGTTTAATGATAAAAGCATTTATGTGTAAAACGGCATTCACTTGCCCTTACTAAGAGTATATATGGAAGAGCCCCCTGTCAATGTACCAGAGCGCGTGTGGGAATGAAACATAAGGATCACCATCTGCAGCTGTCTAATAAGTGTTCCTCAGTGCCTAATGGCAAAGTGTCAATTCAGGGATCCTCCGATACCACAATGCATCATCCTGTCCGTGCTAGTCCTACCAGTCAAACATTTCGCGTGCGAGAACAGTTTATTTATAATGCTATTCATTGCAGTTGAAATACCAGACATAAAACAGTTACACTGCAAGCAGTCTGGGAGCATATACTTAATATAAAATGCACCAATTTCCTCTCTTTTATAAGAATCAATATTTTAAAGGATGTGCAAAATTTAACCCCTGGCAGAACAAACCGTAATAACATGGAAAGAATCTTTTCACGTGCAAATATTTTTTAGATTCTTACCTACTGTTGAACTTCTCTGGGTGTTTTTCTCTCATGATATGGAATCTGTGGGCAATTGAAGCATCCTAACAGGAAAAAGAAAACCGTAAATCTCTCATGACAGGAAAACTGCAAACCAGAAGACCAAAACTGTAAACAAGGCGTATCATTTATTTGTAAGGTGTTTTGTGGACTGTCATTTTTAACAAGAGCAATACTCTCATCACTTAGAAAGTTTACAGGTACACCATTCCAAGCATGGGATATATCTGAACTGAATAATTCATTACACTTGTTGCAGTCTCTATTATTCCTTTTTACAAATCAGACATGATGGTTACGTTTACTGAAAGTGCCGTCAACTTCTGTACAGCAAATATCATCCAGATCTGGTGAAGGTTTATAATAAATTCATTCATACAGGTTTTTCTTTGTTGGCATACTAAATGAAGTCTATGAAATCTATTCCTTTAGTAAAAGCTGAGTGATATATTCAGCACCATTATATACGTTAATATTTACATATGGTCATTCAACAGCTTTCTCTAAAATCTGGTAGAAACCAGAAATAAATGCCAGGAGATGCCCCATTTGCTGTATGCCAGGGTGTGAAATCACGTGTGGAAAAATTGATTTTTAATATAAAAAAGAGATGTTAATTTAATTAAATTAAATATATTTTATCAAAATATTTGAAAATGGAGTAAATGATGCTAATAATACCATTACATGATATGTATGTAAAATAAAATAGTTGTATCAAATACTCATGTGTAAAACATCTTAAACAGAATGAAATCATTGAGAGTTGCTGAAAATAGAATATTGGGAACTGATGGGCTACAATCAGTTTTCACAGCATTATTGTATCTATCTGCTCTGCAGGTAGGAAAATAATGTTTTCCTCATTCCAGATTGTGTAATATTTATTTCACATACTAATCATTAAAAATTTACAAAATGTAAATTAAGAAAGTAAAAAGTTTTTTCATCTTTTAATGTATGTATTAAATGGGGTGTGAAAGCATGATATCTTTCAACTCTTCAGTCTTGCATGAGTAAGTAATTATAGAGAAATCAATTTTGATCCTTTTTAAATAATTATTCCTTAAAATGCTTCATATATAAAAATGTAAGAAGTATTAGTTCTGTTAGAATATTTACATGGATTTCAGTTTCCATGTAAATAGAACAGTAAATAAAACTATCACTGTAATCAACTGGCAAGTATAAGAAAAAAAACATTCTTTACCATGGAAATATATTTACTATTATGGAAATATAAAAACTAAAAAGTCAAGAGAAGTATAGACTTCCTATGGAACTTGATATCTGGCTTGATTTCAAATTATTTTCAAACAATGAGAATTAGTATTTGGGAGAAAACCAAAATTATATACTTTACTTAAATTTTATCTTATTGCTGATTCCAAGCTTGATTAAAATATTTTGTTTAATATAACTTTTATATTAACATTGATTTGTTTAAAAAAATTCAAATAAGCAAGGAAGTATTTAGTTCAGATATTCAGGTACCCAACAAAATCAAAAAAGCAACACATTATGACTAAACCAGTTGTTTATTTATTTTTTATTTATTTATATTTATCTTAAATAGACCATGAGCCAGAGAGCAGACTGGTCTGGTTTGGTTTACTAATTCAGGGGTACTTGAATGTATGAACTTTAAGATCATATCAAAGATAAAATTGTTCAGATAGATTGATTACATTTAAATAAACTTTTAAGATTATGAATAAAAAGCAATAAATAAGTCACAAGATTTTACACGTACTCTACCAACATAATGAGGTAGCACAGCATGGAAGTTTTAGGAAAAACTTGTGAACACTGATTAAATAAAATCAATTCACTAAATATACCTACTCCAGTGAAATATTAGCGGCCTAATAGTGGCCTTCTAGTACCTGAC
>BJBW01001377.1:274719-316148 GCA_004320125.1 Scolopax mira
CTGGGCAACCTGTTCCAGGGTCTCACCACCCTCACAGTCAAGAATATCTTCCTAAAATGTAATCTAAATCTCTCCTCTTTGAGTTTAAAACTGTTACCCCTTGTCCTATCAGTCCACTCCCTCATAAAGAGTCCCTTCCCATCTCTCCTTTTAGGTCCTGGAAGGCTGTTATAAGGTCTCCCTGGAGCCTTCTCTTCTCCAGGCTGAAAAACCCTAACTCTCTCTCAGCCTGTCTTCACAGGAGATGTGCTCCAGCCTTTGGATCATCTTTGTGGCCCTCCCCTAGATGCACTCCAACAGGGGCAGAATCACCTCCCTGGCCCTTTGGCCATGCTTCTTTTAATGCAGCCCAGGATGCAGTTGGCTTTCTGGGCTAGGAGCACAGATTGCCAGCTCACGTTGTGCTTCTCGTTCAACAGCAGCTCCAAGTCCCTCTCCTCAGAGCTGCTCTCAATGTATACCATGTATAGTGGTCAAAGTGTATGTATACAGGTCCATAACATTTCATTGCAAACAACTTGAATGAGACAGTTTCTCTGAACTCCAGGCCAGATAGTTATGTTACAAACAGATTTTACACATGGAGCACTACACTGTTTTTTGATAACAGTAACCCAATTTGCTTCACAAGCCAGAAGCTTTAAATAAATCTTTGGTCTACATGAAAGCATACTCAAATCACCCTTCAACTTTTCACTATAAAAAACAACAATGCAGGAGGCTGAAAGCTGCTCCTAGATTTTTATAAATTTGCAAATCAAAGAGCACCTGTTTGTAAAGTGCTGCTTTGCTCAGCTACTTAAATAATGTAATCAATACTAAATGACGAGACAGTATTCCCAAATTTGCTGCACAGTAAGCAGACCCTTGTCTTGCCAATGTTTGTAATAAGTAATCCTTGTAATTCCAGTGAAGAAAAATTTAGTTAATATTAACTTTTTTTATGTAGTTAATATTAACTTTTACTCATATGACATCAGAAGTTATCTGGAAGTAAGAATGTCTGAATGGTTGTAACTATTTTGTATGTAAAACCGTTAAATCCTACTTTTACTTGTGTTTTAGTTTTGCTAATGAACAATCAAAACCTACAGAAATGTATGCAATTTAAAGATCAGCACAAACCAAACATTTCCAAGCTTTTGGAAATATCTGAGACCAGAATTTAATCTTTCTTTTAGTTTCAGCTATGTACATTGTATTCAAAGCCATTTCCTACCCCGATGCATGAAAGATACTATCAAGAACAACCTGGAACATAACAGACTTTTCTTTCTGATAAAATGAAAGTTGCAGTTTGAGCTGCCATGAGTTTCCAGAGAAATGAATCCATGTCAACATTCAAAGGGGCATTTCATAATGGCCATCATTTATGCATTAACTGTGACAAAAACACTGATCCTGGAATAAGAAGCATTTTTTGCCCTTAGTTTTCTTTCAGTTGAAATACTCACAGTATTCGAAATTACTAAAGTATCATCTACAGCAATTTTACTGTTATTGCACAAATTGCAAATTATGCTTTCTGAATTATGGATGGAATTTTTAAAAGGCTTCCATTTTTATAGTCTTTTGAAAGGACAATGAAATCTATAAAAAACCGAGATTACAATTTCAGCATTTAAAATCTACACAAAGTAATTCAAACAAATGTTATGACATTTAAGATAATGAAACCCTTCATTTATGCCAATGTGTCCTACTTCACATATAAGGAGTCAGAACAGATGTCCAAATACTGTAATGCCAGAAGAAAGTTAGGGCATATCTTGATTAATACTCTCTGAGCAGTCCATGGTGTCTCTTTAAAACTGGCATGCGTTACTTCAAAACATCTATTCAAAATCCATTCTAGGAAACACAGCTAGACAAAGTGTTCCCAAGACAAAAGGAAAACAATAAAGCTCTGTATAACCCTTTTAGCAATGTAAGCTGCATATTATCGACAGACCATTCATTGCAATCAACAAATGATTAATTGCAAATTTGTTGCTAAATTGACCACGAAAAAGACAAGCTTCAGGGTACTGTTAAAGAGGAAAAACTTATGTTAAAAATGATTGGAGACTTTTTGTAGTGAATTAATTCTAATCGATACTTTTGTTGACTACACAGTGGAATAATGACTTCCTTAAATAGTGCATATACCCATTATTGTAGACATTCAAATTAATATTTAACCTAATGCCTTGCTTTTTTTTTTCCTTTTTCTCCTTTTGAAACAGCATTTTTCTAATTTCACCTTTAAGAACTACAGTCTACGATCAACTGCAACATAAAGCAGATTTTTGTAATGTCTAATATCAATCATGTGGGAGGCATAATATAAGAGTAACAGAGATTTCTAATACCAAAATAATGTTTATTTAAGCTATTTACATTAAAGTCTTCTTTTTAATTACTCTTGGCCTGGATGAAGTACTAGATGCTTTTAAGTGTATCTACCTTACCATCTTCTCATAACTATACAATCATTCAGTGTGTATAGCGATTTTGGCGTGATTTTGGATTTTGCTGGATGTGCCATTTTCCTCTTATTGTAGATGCAACCATATAACTAAAAGTTAAGTTTTTAATGATACAGATAATTTAATTCTTGTGAGGGTCAATGTACTACCGCAAAATAAATAGGGTTTTATGGTGGGTTTTTTTTTTTTTTGGCATGCCAGTTATCTTGAAAATTACTTTGCTTCTTGCATTTGACCAAGAGTGTAGTTCTCAAATTTCTTTTCAAGCAAAAAATCCCATTAACTCACAAACACTGCTATTGATAAAGAAATCATTTAATAATTTAAATTTAATCACAACTAAGTCCCAACCTACAGTTTTGACTGTTAATGGACTGAAGTATATTTTTAAAAGCCTTTCATCAATTAATGCTCTTTAGGAAGCAAGTTTCTTATGAATGTGGTGAAGGCTGAACTGCACAGTTGAACTATTTTAATTCTTTTATTCTTTTCATTGTAATATTACAGAAACATTTTGCTAAGAGAATCTATTGGATAGCTTATATATGGCTTGTAGATTGGTTTTTTTTGGGGTGGGGGTGTGGGTAGGGAAGGGAAAGATGTTTTTTTCCAGGCACTAGAAAACTTTTTCTTTTACTTAACAACTACTCCTGCAAGGTAGATTGAAAAATAATAATATATATACACCAAAGAACCAAATTTGAAAAGATTGAAGTGTCTCTGACTCCAAAGCAAATGATAAATTTATCTGAAAAGCACAATCTGCTAAGGACACAGCTCAGAGCTGAAAGTCAAACTGTTGACAAATTGATAGCAGTTTTTAAATGTTTATGCAGGACAAATTTTGTCACTAAGATTTAAGATTTTTTTAAAATATCTCTGAAATCTTTTCTTTGTTTTCTTTGAGAAACCTCAATTATATAAAAAATTCACCATACCTAGCTTTCAGCTGCTTAGCCCAAGAGCAGAAGCCAAACCCAAGAACTGTACTCATAGTTCTATATAACCAAATACTTCAAAAAATGACTGAAAAATCCAGTATGTTTTATGAGTCAATATATCTGGCCATACCACTATGTCCTCTTCACTGGAGACTTCAGCAAAGTTTCCTTACTCACGCAATATCCAGAAACCTGCAAGGAGGAAATTATGTCTATTCTTTAAAAAAGCTTATAATTCAATCTAATCCAGTCAAGTCTTTTGCTTCCTATTGGGGTTAAAAGTGGATTCTTGAGGCAAAATTGAGATAGGCAGGTATGAAGTGATACTTACTCAGAATACTTTCTCAGCCTCCAAAAACTTTTTGGCTCAGAAACTGGTCTGACAGAAACCTCCTGAATTTCAACAAAACCAAATGCAAAGGCTTGCATCTGGGGTGGAATAATGAGGCAATACAAGCTGGCGCTGACTGTCCGGGAAACAGATCTACAGAAAAGGATCTGGGGTCCTTGTGGTCAGTGAGTTGAACATGAGTCATCAGTGAGTCCTTTCAGCAAAGAAAGCCAACAGCATCCTGGGCTTTGCCAGCAGAAGTGTCTCCCCCAAGTGCAGGGGAGTGACCCTTCCTCTCTGTTCACGACTTATGAAAGCACATTTGGAGTTCTATCCAGTCTGGGGCTCACCATTACTAGAAAGACATGAACTTGACCAGCAGAGGGCCATCAAGCTGATTCAATTAGAGAAGACCCTGAGGAAACTGATCTGATTACACTTCCTTCAAGTAGGAGGTTCATCTAGAGGATCTCCAGACAATCCTTCTAATCTGAATTATTCTCTGAGACCCAGAGGTTTCTGTTAAATAGTCCTTACTGAATATCCTTCCATGAATTTCACGGTGTCTTGAGCCCATGCACTTCAAGCATCTTTGGAGGAGTTCTGCAGCTTCGTTACATGCTGTATAGAGAAATGCTTCCTTTTGTTTTCCTTTAAGTTGGTACCTAATAGCTTCATTTAATGAGTTTCAGTTTTTAAAGTAGAAGAAACAGTAAGCATAAATTCACCACCCACCCTCTCCTTCTCACTCATAATTATACAGACACTATCATCTTTGCTGTCTTTTGTAAGAATTTTAACCTAACTGTTCTCCTTATGGAAGCTATTACATGTCTTTGATCATTCTTGCCTTTCATTAAATCTTCTTCCATTTTGATAACAACATTTGTGAAATGAGAGGACCAAAACTGTACACTCCAATTCAAGAGGTATTCCTACTTCAGGCATAATAGTAACCTCTAATTTCTTTTTTTTTTTTTTAATTACTTTCCTAATAAGAGAATAGTGATGCTATTGCAACTTTTCATACAATAAGCCACAGTCTGAAATAGTCACCCAAGAAACAGTTTCAGAAATATGCTCAGATATTTATGGTTGAAAAGCCCGTTTTCATTGCCTAAAGAGAACATACAATCAGCAGGCTAAATTGTTTCCTTTATTCTTACTCTTATGAAGAATGGATAAAAGATTTATTGAGAAGGAACAACAGGAAAAAAGATGAGAGCAAGAAAGCAGACAAGACTGCACAGGTATATGGTGCAGGTGCGTGCAAAGAACAGAGCAGACTCATATAGGGGATTAATGATGAAGTAATTAATCCTGTGTTCTGGTCCATTTTATGGGGACTACTTTTATAGCACATGGCAAAATAATACAAAATTGCAATAGTATTTCTTGACTAGCAAGATAAGTCTACTTACTCTGTTTCAGCACCAATATTTTTCCTAAGTTTCAAGCCCATAATTATATCTTCTTCATTTGCTTGAATATAATAGATTCAATAGAAGTTTACTTTAGACACAAGCTTATGAAGATGGTTCCTGGGATCATTTGAATAGAACAGAATAGAATGGTTTGGTTGGAAGTCATCTACAACTATCATCTAGTCCAACTGCCTGACCACTTCAAGGTTGGCCAAAAGTTAAAGCATGATATTATGGGCACTGTCCAAATTCTTCTTAAACAATGACAGGTTTGGGGCATCGACCACCTCTCTAGGAAGCCTGTTCCACCCTTTTGTTAAAAAAATAGTTCCTTATGTCCAGTCAAACCCCCCCCGACACAGTTTTGAACCATTCCCATGAGTCCTGCACTGGATACCAGGGAGAAGAGCTCAGCACCTCCCTCTCTGCTTCCCCTCCTCAGGAAGCTGTAGAGAGCAATGTCATTCCTCAGCCTCTTTCCTCCAAAATAGACAAACCCGGTGTCCTTAGCTACTCCACACAGGACATGCCTTCCAGCTATCTCACCAGTTTTGATGCTCTTCTCAAGGACCTTAACTTCCTTCTTAAACTGTAGGGCTCATAACTGAACAAAGTACTCAAGGTGAGTCCACACTAGTGCTACAAACAAGTCTGTAGATTCCTGGGTCTTCCCTCATGCCCTTCTTGTAAATTAGAATTTTCTTCCGTTGGTTTTTGGGGTCGTTTTTTTCTGCTTGTTCGTTTTTTAAGCAGAAGATTATTGTGTGCTATATGTACAAACCAGTGCTAAGGCCTCTCTATTCACCACTCACTCTATACCATTCTACATTTTAAAAATACCCATGTCCACAAGAAGAAAGGTTCCTCAGGGATATTGGCTCTAGCAGTTAAATACTACACGCTACAAAAGTTAAGAGTTGTTGTTTTTCACAAACCTGTATTGTCAAAGAGAAGCAGTTCTTTTCCCTGCAAATAATGAGAGAAACTAATAATGTGTTGTCAAAACATTAATACAAAACACAACAAAATGTTGCTTTCTTAACTAAGAAATGAGGAATTATAGGATTGGGCTGTGTTTGTAACCAAAAATGCAAATGTTCTGTCTAGTTTTCATTAAATAAATAGACATGAACAGCTATAACATGGCACAAAAAAAATATAAAATCCATATGACAAAGCAGCCTCCATTTGGTATAATAATGATTTCAAACTTAGCCTTTAAACTATATCTTCATAAAGAATTTTTTGTAGGGTTTTTTTTGGTTTTTTTTTGTTTTTTTTTAAATAGAAGTCCTTTGTAATTCTGATACGTAAACCAAAAGACTGACATCTATGTGAATTGAGTAGCCTCTTTGGATTCCAGCTGGCTTGGCTGTCTGCCTTTCTAATGGTAATGAAGTCACACAGCTGCTAGGACAATCAGCTGGAGTTCAGATCATCACTCCCTAAATGGATATCCACTGACTGGCTTCTTATCAGGACTCATTAAAGTTCAGTGTTAACAAACTGTAGGGTTACAGAGGTTTACATGGTTACAGCAAAGTGCCTTTTAAAAATGAACTTGTTGGAGCTGAAAAAAAAATCTCTCTTTTTTTCTGCCTATAAATGTTACTTTGTCCTGGTCAACTCAAGAAATGTCCAATCCTACTCCCAGCGAAATGAAAGGAAAATTCCCATTCATTTGCATGGAAGTAAAACAAATAAGTTCCCAATGTTTCAGGGATTTTTGAAGAATACTGCTATTCAGGTTACTTCAGAATGCCTCAGCTAAAGGGTCACTAAGTATTCAACTATGTCCAATTTTCAGCTTAGAATGCAGCGCACACTAGACCTGTGAAATTTTACCAGCTTTTTCTTTGCCCATCAAATTGCTAGTACGTTTATGCCACATAAAATAGTGAAGTTTGACCATTTCCACAAGAGAACAATTTCCCATTACTAAAATACGAGTAGATGTAAAATACTCTTTTTTTTTAGCCTAACAACACTAGGCAAGCTTGAGTGTGAACATAATAGATTTCAGCATTAAGTGTCTTCCCTATAGATAAATGCAAAATTAGAATTGTATATCGATTTTTATAAAATCATTGTGGGTACCTTTTCCACCCTTATAGTTTTTATGTCATCTCTTTTTACTGAACAGAATTTGAACTATTAAACCTCATTAGAACATGGAACATGCAAAAGTGTTTGCTTTAGACACTAAAATGGGATAAAAGGTTGTATCGGCCTAGTGTGAACATAAGAGTGCCAGGCCTTCTAAAGCATTCTCCACATTCTTCCAAACTGATAGAGCCTTTAGACAAAACGTCAGCTGTTATGAGCAATGGAACCAAATGGTTTCAAACATGGGAACAAGTATCAACTGCCCTACTAGTGAAAATTTCAGTGAAAAATAACAGTAGTCGAACAACTGAGCTTCTCCTAAATGGATGTGAAAAGTTTTTTACAGATATTCAGTTGGTTGGAATTTTGGTCATCAGCTTGATGAGTCACCTCACAATATTAAATATATAATGGATTTAAAAGGACATTATAAGACTTCTATATAAGTGCTTTTTCTTATCTTTATAGTGATATATGCAAGCAAGAAACAATAGACCCAAATAACAATCAAATTAGCCCCTGTGCTCCAAACAGTGCTCACTTTTGATCACTTTATTTTCTTTTTAAGACATACCCATTTCTTTTCCATTGGGTTTCCTCTAAGAATCAAAAGCTAGTTGGTATTACTTATCTGAAACTCAAATGAAGGGCTTTGGCAACACCTCCAGATTATAATCAGCAAAATATCATACCTCCCACTAACCAATATATGGAAACTCACCCACGTAAATGATATCATCCTGGTTCAACTAAGCATGCTCAAACCGAGCAGTGACATTCATGCCCAGGGAAGAAGTCCATAGAAGGAAAATAACAATACTCCTACAGTTAATTACACTCCAAGAGAAACAGGCAAATAATTTCTAATACATTTGCACGTACTCTGAATTCTACATTGTAGTTCTTCTAGCAACAAAAATATTATTTTAGTTTTAATTTTAAAATTATTTTAGTGGCTATGAAAACTGGCAAGATGACAGCATTTTCTACATAAAGTCCTATATTTATCCACTGAGCTTAGGTTTCCTTGCCAATATCCTTTGGCTTTTACCTACAGCAGCTACTTCTTCTGGCAAGCAATAAGTTCACTTCCATGGTTCACAGTTGAGGCTGTCATCAAATGTGCCAACTGTATGACATGGATATCTATTCAATACAGAAGACTCAGCAGAATTATTCTATAGGTTGTATAAATGTCACTCAGTGATATAACTTTTTGTTACTGTGTACTTCAGCTGAATTTAAGAAACTGTTCTAGAAAGGAAACGTTCTGTAACCAGTTACTTCTCTCAGAAACGTATCCCATGTATCCAACGATATGTAGCAACTGTCAGTTGACCTGATTTTGTCCACTAGCAAGAACACAATTTACTTTAACAACTCCAACACAAAACCTTTTCATATCAGGGCAAATATTCCTATTAACTTCTATGAGCTTTTGACTAGCTTTTAACAACTTAAAAGGAACAAGTATTTTTTAGATGGAAAATAATTAGAACTCAAGTGACACGTACTTTGTTTTCTCCTTTTTTGCTTTATAATAGGTAGCTTCAGTAGCAAAACAGAGCTAGGATAGGGTGAGCACATGATCTTTTTCTGTTTCAAATCACTGCAGTGTACAGGTATGTCTGCAGGATATAACAAAGTGTTAAAGTGGTGTCCAAAAGAGAGAGACTTCGTACAAAACAGGAGCCACTTGCAGTGTTTTGCAGTGTAACCATCTAGAGCAATTGCTCTTGGCACAGGTCTAACCAATTTGTGAGCAGGCAAAATGCCATCTGAACAGATGGCATGAGGTACACAGCCAAATAGCCATGTATGTGCATCGGCTGTGGGTAGTAATGGCATGATTCCCAGCCATGAAGGTCTAAACAGTTGTCCATCCTGATCTTACAAGCTCATGTTTATGGAGAATTGTCATCAATAATCCAGCTTTGTACTAAATTATCTTTCAAATAAAAATGTTCCTGGAGCTGAAAATGGCAGATAGTTGAGTTTCAAGAGAACTCTTGTGTTCATTATTTAATTACTTCATTTAACAACTGGAAAAAAAAAAACAAAAAAAAGGTAAAGCTATGAAAACGGGTCCCAGTTTCCCAGACCCATTCTACTTGTTGCTTGCTGCTGTGGCAACACTGTGCAGCCAAAGATCTTGATCTGAAGAGCAGAGAATTAGCCTTTGGGTAAGAGAATGCCCGTGCTGCAAAACTACACATTGATTGTGTCAACATCCTCCTCTTTCTTCATGCTCCCAGATTATACAACTGTTCCCCACGAAATAAAAGAACAAAATGTTCTTTGACATTGGAGATTCACAGGAATTATTCAAAGCATGATGAACACACCCATGGCTGGGTACAATCAACTGTACCTGGAGCTTTACAAACCTTATCTGTAATCATGGAACTACAAAACAGCTCTAATTCAACTTTGCCTGGCATCTTTACAAACAGTGTGTCTCAGCTACATCTGAAGATCCAAGGCAACTAATTTTATTTAAATTCTTTGGTAGTCTAGCACAGCTAATAATTATTAAGCAGCTTTTTTTTTTTTTTTTTTTCAACAGAATGAATTCCTTTTCTGCTTACAAACTGCCCCAAAACAGATTAAAATATCTGTGTGTTCATAAGCAAGTTGAAATTATTTTCCATGTCATTTCAGTGATTGGTTGTTACCCTTATATCTCTACAGATTTTCATTATGTATCTTGAGCAGTTAGAGCTGAATTGGTTTGTTGACTGTACACAAAGGTTACAATGACCATATTTTTGTCCACTGTTTGGATGAACAGAATTTCTTACAATCAGGATTTTGATACAAAATTTTGTAATTTCACATTCCAAATGAAATCTTGTGAATAACATTTTGTTTTTCTTAAAACACACTCCCAGATAGTAAATGCACATCCATGCAACAGAAAGCTTACTTGGCTATTTAACTTATCAGTTCTATCTTTCTGAATGTTGTAACAAAACCCCACAAAACAGAAGACAGACATCGGACTGTAAACAAAATTGACTATCTGAAAAAAATAAAAAAATGCTTTTTCAAACCAATCTTTCGTTGCTTACTAAGCTTTGTTTTCAAGCAAAAATATTGGACTCTCTATCAGCACCCATCCAAAGGTACAAGATCTTTTTACTTACATTGGATTATTAAAACAAGTAATAGTATCACACTTCTTAGAGAGAATATTGCCAGCTGCAGTTTATTTAGTTTTACTAAATAAAACATCCTTAGTAATTCACCAATGTAGAGAATTTGACTCTCTGCAATAACTTGGGCTGATTCAATAGTGTACCTACCAATAGTCAATAAAATGCACAAAAGACCATCAACTATAGCCTCTCAGGACAGTTCTTGATGGATGCCTTTTGCATATGCCAAGCAATCTGGCAAACAAGAAGACAAATTTGGTGCCCTTGAAACAAGAACAACAAAAAAATCTACTACTGATTTCAAAAGGATCAGGAAACGGCCAGTAAATATATTGCAGCATCCAGATTATCAAAGAATCACAAAGAATTCTAAGAATACTTGTGGAGGAAAAATTCTGCAATTATAGGTTACCTTTAGCAGATGCCTATTGTCTCACTTGTGTAAGGAACTGACTGAAAGACAGCAGTCTGCTTGAAAGAGAAAACAAACTCCAGAAAAAAAAAGGCAGTCTAATCCCAAAAAAGCTGCAATTGTCAAGAGCCTGCTAAAATAGCTCTTTGTTTTTTGCAGTATGTCTTGAACATATTGAACATTTTAACCTTACAGAGAGAACCTGTCTAGTCTTAAAAGGATTTAACAGTACAACTGTACGTAAAATAGGCTAGCAGATGAAGCCTACATGAACAAAATATATTTTTACCCACAGAACTAAAAGTTTCAAGTAGATTTCAGTAAACCGTGTATGTACAGTTGGTAAAAGCTTTTCTTCCCACTATACCATGACAAAGACGTTTGGCTTAGGAAGTGGCACCAGAAACATAGATTATTGCCTGGATTGTTAAATCAGGCACCCAAAAGAGAACAAATTACATATATATGCAGATGACAGGGATGTTGCATGTTGAGCAGAGGGATAAATATTTGGTGATGGCATCCATCCCTCCACTATAATACTTATCAAAGCAGTGAGAGTAAAAGTCTTTCAAATTTCCTGTTTGTATAGGGCAGCTGTAACAACAGCAGATTGTGCAATATGGTTCAGGAATCCAAAAGAAGGTATATTTCTCCTAAATTTGCCCTATTTAGTCCTGGAAGCCATGATGGATTTGACATCCTAGGATAAAACTGGAAGGTTTGTCCTATATAGGAGGAGAGTAAAAAAATAGATTAACGAATGCCACCTATCTTTTCAGACTCACCAAGGAAGGCGTGCAAACAAGAGCACTAATTAAAATGGGAAAGAGATAAATTCAGAATGAGGACCCACAAGAAACCTCCAAAAGATGGCAACTTCTATCTGAAAAAAAAAAAACCAACCAAAATTTTAAGACAAAAAGCTAGGACTGATCAAAAAAAACACAGACATTTTGGAGACCAAGTGTTGAAGACTGTGAACTATGAAGATGTCAAGAAAGAACTTAAATAACCATTTCTGCAGTAAAGAGCTAGAACGTTGAAGACATAAGGATAAAAATCAAAATCACTATTTATGTGAGTATGTTCTGCCAATGATGTATTCAACAAACCAGATAAAAAAAAAAAAGGTATTGATGAATGAACTGTAAGAAACTGTTTTTCAAGCAGCAGAACTGATGAAAACTGGTTCCTCACTGAGGTCTGTCTGTTACATTTACACACCTGTCTGTTAAACTCAGATAACTTGAACTCCCAATACAGCCCTGCTGGCCAAGAAACTCTACCTCTTGTAGCTATTTCAAAACTAAATGTCTGAGAGTTAATGCAGTATTGCTGTGAATTAGATTGACAGCTGAATTCTGTCAGCTTTTCTTTCAACAGCAGCCTCTCTCCTACACCAGCTACTGATTTTCACAAATTACCGAGATCTTCACATCTAACTTTTGACAGGAATCAGCCCGATGCTCACACAGATACACAACACACTCGTGTACACTTTCACTTCATTAAGGGAAAGCGTTTAAAATCAAACGAAGCTGCAAAGATGGTTGAGGAAAGAAAACAGGGAAGGATTGAAAGAGTTGTATTCCAGAGGAGCAGCTCTTGAGTTTATCCAAGGGTAGAGAATGAAGTTGAGCACTAATCTTTTTCCAGTGGTGAATGAAAAAACCAATAAGGAATTGGAACTGATAACCCAGGAAAAAATTCAAATACTAAGAGTTTTCCTATAATTTTAGGGAACCTACATAACCCTAACCTTTCAGTACAGCATTTGGCAAAACCACATTTCTACCAAGTCTTAAAACTAAAGCAGCAGCTTCTACCAGAAGTAGATGATAAATTTCTATGCTGAAATCCAAGATGCGCTTACAGTGAAGGGCAGGGTGTTTTATGGTCATGTAGCACCTTCTGGGAGTTAAAAGGACTGGTGTGTCTTTTGTGACCTTGCTCAAGTCACTTAAAGGGAAACTGTCAACTAAAAAAAAAAAGCAATTCATACACTTCTTCCTCAAAATGACTTAGCTCCTGTTATTACGATTCATCTGGTATTAGTGTGCATAAATCTACTACCATTAAGACATATATGAAAAATAATGTTCTCCATTTTTCCATTTTGCTAATATAGTGAACTTCAAAAGTCTTTTCCTTCATTTTAGTATTTACATGTGTAATTTCTGCTTTTGAGTATGAGTGTGTTAAGACAGCAATGGAGGATAGTAAAACGAATAAATACCTAAAAAAATGAAAACAATTTATCTTCAACAATCCTTAAGAACTACTGTAGGAGATTTAGATATAACGATTGCGATCACATTAACATCAGTGTTCCAAATTGCCCAGATTTATATTCAACTGCACACTTTTCTATTCTGAATCTAACTATAGCCATTCACAACATGCAGACAATTACTCACTTACCTCACAGATGTACAATAAGGCTTAATTTTAAATGATTTAACATCACAGAGGGAAAGGTAGGAAAAAAATACTACCCTGTTATAATTCCTACATAGACATGATAAGGTTCATGGAGTTAGAAGAGCAGGACTTTGTCTCAGCTCTGTTGCAGAGTGACTTATTTTACTTATTTCAACTAGGCAATTTTACAATATCTACTAGTTTCATTCACACCAAGAAAGCAGTGTAACAGCCAATGGAAAATGCGGCACTATATTGCAACCTCCATTCTCAAGGGACCAGAAAAAACAATATAGAAACACAGGATCCATTGCAGGACTGCAAGTCATCACATTTCAAGGGCTCGTGGCCAATACTGGGCAAAACGTGCTTGTGAGAAGGATCCAAACTGGAGTCTGCTATTTGAATCAACCTACAATATAATTAGAGAAGTCCTCCACACCACAGCCAAAACATAATATTATCTTTTTTAAAATATACCGCACTGACACTTCTTGGACTCCTTTGGGAACCACATGTACAAAACATGGCAGTAAAAGGGTTATTCCAGTATCTTAAGCATCTGCTTTTGTGATGAGTATTTGAAAGGAGATGAGCGCTTCTCTTGCAAGGCACAAAATGACATGGATTAGAACAGGTACTGTTAATGACAGTATATTAATGTTTAATAATGCAGAGTGATTAAGACTAGGCCTGTACTTTATTATTCTATCTTCTACATATGTCAGAATGGCTTGAATACCTTTTGGCATTATATTTAATTAAAAGTTAATTTTTCTCATTCATATCAGGTATAAGAGTTATTACTTATGATTACGCTAGATTTCCTACAATGACTTTCTTTGTTTAATTGATTGCTTACAGTCAGAATTAATATAATTTTATTTTGAGTTCTTGGATTTTTCTACAAAAATGTACAAAAGTTTCAGGAAAATTACTCTAATACCATACTAATTGATTGAACACTGTTTAATATAAATAAAGGAGGGTTTTCTCCCCAATGGAGTTGCTCAGACAAAGAACTGGATTTGCAAAAATGCCCAAGTGACTTAAAAGTATATCACTCATACATTTTCCAATGGATGTGGACCTTCTAAAATGGCTTTAAAACCTTTCGTCCTACAAACCTCACTTTCAACTTCTTTGAGAAATCTCAGGAAATGCATTTTGCTTCTTTAATAAAAGACCAAACACTACCATCCCCCGAAAAAACACCCCCTGAAAGTAAATATTTTGTCCATGAACTTCATACCCAACAAAACAGAGAGTAGAAAATCTGTAAAAGGGACTTAATATATTTTAGATCAATTCACAGAATGTCCTGCTAATTCCATCCTGAAAGGAACCTGTCATTTTCATACAACACTAGTCTTGCTAAATATACCAAAATGTGATCATAGAGAAAAAAACAATTTGACTTCAAGTCAGTCTTTGAACTTCAAAAGACTGACACAGTCATAGATGAGCCTTTTGCATCTCCAGAACTAGCACAGCAGTTGCCAAAGAGAGTACAATTGGATACATAACCTTAAATAGCAAGTTTTATCTGCAGAATGATAACATAACAACTAAAAATAAGAAAGTTTTTCTAGACCACGATCTAATGCTACCTGCATTTCTTCAAACAAATTCACTACAGGACATGATTTCCAGAAAATTTAGGTGCTTTTAAAATATTTTTCTCAGGTCCTGGGTTCTGTAAAACAGGAATACTATTTTCTTATATCAAAACACACTCTGAAATTATCTCCATTTGCAACCATCTCTACTGCAAAGAGAGTCATATAAAAGTTATAAATAAACAACACTGTAAATCCCATTTATTCAGTGAATACTTGCCCACACTAGAATGCAACTCTGCTTCAAAAAATATGTTTGGAAGCTCAAGGGATAAAAGCCCATATGTTTATCTCCTGTGTAAGAATGTGCGGAGAGGAATAAATTAGTTTAAGACATTCAAAATGGTACAAGGACTGATTTAGCTGATGTATAGTCTCCTGATTTATGTAGCTGAAGGTGATACAACATGGGTAGGTTCAGGTAAGGAAAAAACAAGCTACAAATCTTTGCCAGGCACGTGCAAAATGTTCATCTGATGTGTATCTGTGATTTACCTCCTGCCACTTTTGAAGTTTAAGCAAGTTGTCTTTCCTAGTTATTGTGACATCCTATGTCTCTGCTTTCATACTGTTTTTTTTAAAGGTACTCTCTTCTCCCAACCACTCGTTTCTGCTGTCTCCTCAAGCTCCTCAGAGTGATGAGGTAGACAAGGTAATCAGTTCTGCTTTTAGGAACACCACGCAGAAAGAGAGGAGTGAAAAAATCCTGGAGAATGAACAACAAAGCAAGAGAACTGAGGAAATGTTCATTTGACATTAAACCTAAATTCCAGCTGAAAAATAAGGAAATCTAGTGGTCATAAGTATAGCTGTCCAAAAATAAATGCAAACCTGCAGGTGCTTGGACACTGCAGCATCGTGAGGTTTATGCCTCTGTAGGCATCTAATGGATTACAGCTACAGAGAATGCAAAGACTTTCTTTGCTTCGCTTTGTTCCCACTGCCTGTAACTCCCACCTACCCTCCTCCTCAAGGCATCCTTCTGTGTTACAGAGCTCAAAGCAGACAGTTACACATTCAATAGTTTACCCAATCAGAACGTTCCCATTTCCAAACGTATTTTATAATCAGATTATACCATGCTGACATTTATATACAAATTATAGTGTTTCCATGTATCATAACCCTTATAATCGTGAACAGCTTTAGTAGAATTCTCTGTGGAAGACAGCTTTGATAGAAAATCGTTTCTGTCCTCCCAGTTAATTACTGATTTTTTTTCCACCAATTAGAAATTTGAACTCAATCCCACAGATTTATAATTTACAATCAGTAGCCAATGCATACAAATTACTCTTGCTTCTCTTTTAAACATGACTAAAAGTTCAATTTATTAAATGTTAAATCATATGAAATATCCACAGTAAAATGCTGTGTAGGAAAACCTTTTCTGGCTACTGGAGAATGCAGAATAGTTATTTATTTTAACTAATCAATCTTAAAAGCTACTAAAGGCTTTTCTACACTCAGCATATGTGTGTGCACTCTAACCTACTAGATTAGTACTGCCAATTTAGACTCTTAATCAATTTAAATATATATATATATATATATATATAAAAGCACTAGGATAAATAATACAAGTAAAACAGAAAATGTAGATTGAAAAAGGATGATTAACCTGCTAAAAAAAATCAGCCAGCAAGGCAAAGAGAGAAACATTAATTTAGACTTCC
This sequence comes from Scolopax mira, assembly GCA_004320125.1. NCBI lineage: Eukaryota > Metazoa > Chordata > Aves > Charadriiformes > Scolopacidae > Scolopax > Scolopax mira. Next base: position 291,279 of record BJBW01001377.1, read on the forward strand.
TGCTCTGGTAATTCAGCAACTGAATCAGTAGATTGAAGTTTCAAAATTTACCTCAGTTCCAAGGAAACTGCATTTCTCTGCATTTATTTCCCTCCCTCACACCCTTTCCCACCTGACACTTCAGTTGTACAAGAGAGGACACATATCGGATGATGTGAAAATAAGTAAATAAATACAAACCATCGCTACTTGCTACTACGCTCAGAGACATACCACATAGATATGAACGTTCCCAAAGTTCAAAGTGCTAATGAGTGCAGAATTCTGTATTTTCCTGAAAGCCTCTCTCAGCAGATGTTACAAATGTGTTGGTGGAGTCTCTTTTCCAATTAATACATCAAAAACATACTGTGCTACACCAAAAAATCACTGCAATCCTAAGAGCCAACTTCGGACAATTACTTGTACCGCATTTTAGCAGTTCGCTTGTTTGCCCACTAATGTTCTAAAAAATATAATTAATAAAGAACTGTTAAAAATCTCTTGATTAGATTAAAAGAATGCTTTTGAGCAATTTTAGAGTGAAGAAGCATGAGACAACATATAAAGGAAGTTCCATATGTGTCATGGAAAAAATACTGCAAGAGATGGTAAGAATAAAATTAACTCTGTATTTTACAGATTTCCTCTCAATGTTATCAAAAAAATCAATGGTCATCTTATCTAGTAGTTAAAAACAAACATCCAGTGCTGTAACTTCAAACTATATCACTTAGATTCAAATAGCTTTAGTGCTACTGATTAAAGGAAAATTCTGAGTTGTTGCGAATAAAATCTGGTTTTTTGGCTTTCTTTTCAGTATGAAGACCACCCTAAAAATATCTGAGTGACAAAATCAGAGCAGCTATCTTTACAAATAATTAACTGACTGCAATGTTTTCCTCACCCAGCCTGGAGAAGACCCGATCACTTTTCTACTTCAGGCAATCCCCAGTAATATGGCAGAAGGTGCTCTTGAGAATCAAATGAAGACTGTTACTAAAAATATTCATATCCAATTGATGACTCGATCAATTTTTCTGATCCTTACAGAGAAATTTCCTCTCACTCGGGTTTCTGCTTTTCAGTTACACCAGACTGTGATTGTAACAAAGGACATAAATACTTTGCAGCTTAGTTTATTTTAATAACAACTTTAAGGAGAAAATTCCTTTACTTGTGAAGTAAATAAGTCAACTGTAAAAGCTTTCATAGTGAGCAAAACTATCCATACGCTTCAGAAAATATAATGTAATTGTGAAGCCACCATAGTGAAAGCCTTCTTTATGCATTTCAGGTGTGTGTCTGACAAATTTCCAGAACCACTATTTTACTCCAAAACCTACACATTTAGTCCTTATCAACAAACCCAGTAAAGTTTAAGAAATCTCTCAAAAGCATTTTCTAATGATTTTCCTATATCTTTTTGACTACACAAGTGTTTGAAGTATGATTCATTTACAGCCTACTCTGCTCTCTATATTTGGATTTTTAAATGCGCAACATTCAATGCTGGTGGAATTAATGGCCAGAAATCCCTGCGCATTAAATGAATACTGCTTTTATCCCTACAATTGTAATGAAAAGAATTCTTCATTCCATGGAAATACTGTTTTTGACACGGTTTAGTTGAACAACACATCTCTTTTTATCATATATTCATACTTATTTGTTTCTTAAACATGTTTAAAGTAAGTATTTTTCACCCCATCTTTAAAAAACAGGTTTAGTTCTGAGAATGCTGTGAATAAACACATGAGGGACTAGATAGCCATATATTAATATACTCAAGGTACTAAGAATTCAGAAAAGTTATTTTATACACAATAATTTGTATACATAAACAAATAACGATTGTAAAATATCTATTAATGCTAAAAAGAGCTATAAAATGTCCTGAACTCTTCACAGTATTACAGTTGCTGCTTCTGTTTTAAGCGTCTTAAGACTTTATGCTATTTGTTTTTTCCTCTCTTTCAGGAATTCGCTGTCAGAGGAAACCACCAGCAATATAAATGCGTCTGTGAGTAGTCAAAATACTATCTCAGACGTGTTTACTAAATGGTGCTGTTTGCACTTTCTATTTGTTTTTTACTTTTATTTTTTAAATGAAACAATAACAGTGGTAATGGGAACACTAATGGGTTCCTTGACCAATACTTTTACCTAAAATCTCGAAGGCTCTGTGTGGACTCGATTAAAAGTCTACAGGAACATTCTCTTTGATTTTAATAGTGCTAAAGTGCACGATAACATTTAGTAAGTGTTAGCCTCCTGGTCTCACAGGGGGACTTGCTATGCTGAGCAGGGTCCTAAAGTTGCTTCAATGCTCTTCTGCATCATCCTGCTGCCTGGAGCTCAGATTCAGTACCTCGAACTCAACTCACAGCCAAGTGTGGACTCTACAGGACTCTATTTTCTGTTTCTTCTCCGGGGAACAGAAAGAACAGTTTCATAAACCAAACCAACAAACCACCCTAACTGGATAAAGTTTAAAAAAAACCCCAACCACCACCAAGCAAACCTTCCTATCTCACACTGGCCAGAGATATACAGCTTTCCTCAGTGAAACTAAATTTCTAGTGCTTGAGCTATAGAAAACTCAAACTGTAGAGTGAGTGCAGCCAAAATAATCACAGGTAAAAGCACTGAGGACCGTTTCTAACCCACAGTGAACAAGGGACTTCAGGGGAAAGGCAAATTCAAAACCACTTTTGTGCTGTTCTTCAGCTTTCCTCTTTGCTCTGTGGGGGAAATCAGCACAGAAACTCACTGCTTAAAGAATGCTTCCAGGTCAATTCTAGATTAAAACTAATAATTCTTAAAGAAAAATATATTTTTTTCCTATATTGTACTGATTTTTAAAATTTGATCTTCTGGTGTAAAGTTCCTATCACACACTCCCCCTGGAAACCAGGTAGCACTCTCAGTGACTCTATCACCAGTGACTAACACACAGTCACACAAGGCAAATTCAGCAGTTCAGAACCCCTGCCCATGGATCAGAAGTACTTCTAATATGAGATTTCAATATTAATTTAAACAATTATCTAATAACCAGACACATGATTTCCAAACAGCAAAGATTTACCTGCTCATGAGAGAACCATAAAGTTTGCAGGTATATGTTATTCCAAACATAAAACCCTAAGCAAAGCAGTTTGACGCAGACACTCTGAGTGCCCAAGCTGCTGAACCTAATTGTCCAGAGATTAATTAAAAAAGATTAATTCTATTTGGTTAGAAATTTTGCTGTGAACACAGACAGAAGTATTACTTGCCCTACAAAAATACTGCCTTCTGTGGCCAAACGTATTGTGATTGCCTCCACAGAAGTTCCTCCCCTTGCCCTGAGCCAGGACACAGATATTTACTCTTTTTATTAACACAGCATTTAAGAATTGTCACGATTCCCAGTGCAAAGAAGATCTATGCAAACACAGCACAAAAGGTCAGTTCTTGTCACAACTGTCTTGAATCGGAGGCATGAAAAGCTTTATCCTAAACATTGTCTCCTTTGGATTTATTAGTTCTGATTAAATCTAGCATTTGAAATTTATATACGTCACAGTTCACACTAAAGCTTAAATGTGAAAAAAATATATTCTAGTAAAAAAAGGAGAAAGTTCTTGATTTTAAAATTCAAGAGTCACAAGAAGAGGGGAATATAAGAATAAATAACAATAAAATGCATTTCAAGGCTATTTTTAGTACTAAGGATCTTTCCTAACTGCTCTACCATCTTGTCTGGCCTAGGAAAGATAGATAAGGAAACTAGTCCATTCCTAATCCCCACAAACGCCTAAGCCTCAGGGGGTTTACTGCCTACATTTACCTTCTTTCTTCTTTGATTTAAACGTCATTTGCCCATTTTCCTCCCAGTCTGGCTCATATTACTACTCAATGTAGATGTGTCAAGAAAGGTACCTTCCAGTTCCCTCCTTTGACTATTTCTTCTGACTTAAATAACAATCCAGCTCACCACAGTGTTCTCAAGAGTGTTACAAGGCACGGAGCACAGGTCTACCACAGATGTATAAATCATGGACAGTAAGAAGTTATCACTACCTTCTAATATATCCCAAATTCACAATCTTTAGTTTATCGTTGTATCTTCATAGATACCAGAAACAGCTTATTAATTACAGAGCTACAAACTTGGCATTTAAAGTGCTCTCACCCTTCCCTCACAGCACTTGTCAGTTTTGGGCTCTTGCCATCACCACTATACTATAGAAAATCAGTAAATCAGAATTCATTATAAGATTCAATCAGTTTTCCAAGTGCTTAATTTACTCATGAAAAATTTCATGGCCTCTAAAATTATTTTCATAATCTTTTATGAAAGCCTGTGTTTCACTTTCTATGTACTGTGTAATAAAACATAACACTTTGAAACAAACCTAGAGCTCAGATACACAAGATGTTCCAAAATCTTGCCAATAAAATACAAAACTTCCAATTTTACACCTGAAACATTTAGTAAAATTTATGATCTATTATGTGAGATCGTTTGTCTTCCGTTTGAGCACGGATCATTCCAAAAGACGACTGAAAATAGGCTTGCACTTTCATAAGCTGTATATGAGTATTTCTTCATATTTCATAACCTCGATTTTTATGTTCTCCCCTCTACATCAGCAAGTACAGCCCACAATCAGAGAATATCACATACAGATTTCCTCAGCTGCTATTCAATGTATATAACAAATAAACAAACTTATTTAAAACAACAGGACTTGACCTGTATTCAGTGTCTTTTAAAATTGGTTTTCCTAGTAGCTAATACCAGCTACGCTGATGTAACACAGTGACGTATCAGTTCTGCACTTTGATAATTATCCTTTCCCACTTCACAATTGCTATGCATGCCCTTACTGTTAAAGTTCAGATTGGTGTTAAGCCTCTGTGCAAAATACACTCAAATCGTAAAAACGTGGAGATTTCTCCATCTCCTGGGCTCTGTGTTGCTGCCTGCCAACATCGATAGCTACCGAAATCCATTAACCTGAAATGTTAAATGTATGTATCTCTATATGTATGGCCCAGTCATACGAGCTTTAATGCATACAGCTGAGCCATTTTTTCCCATTGCTTGAACCTCCTGAGGTTATGGGAACTAACCTGACAGTGTTTAAAAGCAGCTCATGTCAGTCAATCAGTTTATCTCGAGAGACAGCTGTGAAACTTGATTTGGATTCAACAAATACTGTATGCCATGTGGATAGATGCCTAAAAATCAGCTAGAATAGGCTACTTAATTAAAGCCATATGTTCCCATCAGTTACGCACCGCACACGGAAGCAGCTGGTCACAAGTTATACAACTTACATGCAAAGTGCTAGTAAACCCTTTATGTGGGAAATTAATGGCTAGATGGCAGAGTGACAGTGCTGTTTGGTACCCTTTGATACTTAGAGGTACTCCCTCCAGGTTGCATTGTACTTAGATGCCTGCAAAAATATTATTTAAAATTGGATCAAGTGCAAGAAGAAAACGGTAACTTTCAGATTTTTTTTTTTTTTTTTTTGCAAGGGAGTAGAGATCATTCACAAATTAATACTAAAATAGCACCAACAGCTAGAATTAGCTGCAGCAGTTTAATCGGGAGTTAGACTGATGACCAGAGTAGCTGGGTTTAAACACATGATTAAGGATTCTCTGAGACCACGCATTTTCATCAGACCTATGAACTCAGTAAGACCTCGATCACATGCCTCAAAACTCACAATCAGATCACTGTATCCAGACATAAACACCAACAGAGGGCTAACTACTTGTGACTTGGTAGTGACTGCTAATTAGTTAATGCTGTAATTACTATTGACAGATATTCGCCATGGCCACGAAAAAGAAAAAAGTAGACTACAGTTTTACTTGCAGTGAGGCTCTTTGTAATTCAGTTAGTATATAAAGATGGCTTATGTCAGTGCAATTTAAAAAGCACAGTTAAAAGCCCTTTGGCCAGGTAAAGGGACAAACCTTTAATACATTATAAAGTCTGGGTGGAAAAAAGTTCCTCTGTTTTTTCAAGGAAATACTGACTTAATTTGGCTGATGTGGTGAGAGCTAAATATAGGTACACCACAGAACTCTGCTAATGCATTTTGGGGGTTTGTTTTCCTTTTTCACAAACAAAACAGACACAGTCTGCTTCAAACAAAGAATTGGTGTGAAAACTCATAAAAAAACCCCAAGGAACTTCTGTATGATCCTCAAAGGAACATGTTTGCACGCAAGAGCTCATGCAGAGACTAAACCAACAGTCCATGGGCAAGTTTCATGACGTAATTATAAGGCATTTTACCCTTTGTGGCACAGAAGTGCCCATTTCCAGAGAGGCTGCAGCTTGACACATACTTGAGAAAACAAACCCTGGTTCTCTCTATCAAGCTCTTGGGCCACTCGCATTCAAGGGTGGCAATGGCCAGACAGAAAAGAACAGAATGTTCCAACCAACTGGTTAGAAAAGCAATCAGGAGGGAGAGCAATGTATTGACTCTCTGCTCTATTTGATGGGGCCACAAACTGAAGATATTTCAGTCCTTTAGCCTACAGATGATATAAATAATATTCCATAATAATGCTATCCTTGGCAAGTGTGATAATGATGTTATATATTTATCTAGGTGAAGACAGACTTTCATTCCTATTCTAAAACACGACAAACTAATGTAAAATTCTTCATCACATAATAAGACTGTGCTTTCATAGTCAAATATTTGTGATATTAAATTTGCTGAATACCAGAAAGGTTAAGATACCCATTGCTCTGGGAATAAAAGGGCTATAGCCCTATTAACTATTTCACTAAATTTGCCCTGACGAGACATCTTTATACACTGACTGAATTACAAAGATCCTCACTGCAAGTGAAAATATAATATTATTTTTTTTCATTGTGATTACCGTGCATTTTGAGACACTAGCAGCCAGTTTGACCTTGGAGTCTTGTAGCTCTAGCTGTTGCAGTACTTCAACTAACAATACCAATCTTTGCTTCTGCTACCGAGAGCTAAATCAGGAATGGAAGTGTAATAAAACTTTCCCAAAGATAAGAATCCTAAACCCATCTGGCATTTCTAACAGGTTAGCTTTTTAGTATGTTTGTATGTATAGATCCAAGTTCACAGAAATTGCAGATTTTTTGTAGCCATCCAGAGGGATTTTATATTCCATCCACAAGGAGTAAATGTCTTTTTCTACACATTTTCAAGAAGAATATAGGGCCCAGTGTGCAGTCTTCTAGCTTGACCTGACCAGCCATGCTCTGTAATACACCCCAGAGCTAGAGACTTCTCAGCAGAACTTTAATAAGTGTTTGCATTCTATGTTTGAAATCTTATGCAAATTAATGGCAGGCAGGGGCTTCCAGAAAGTCACCTCTCAGGGGATTATCAATTGCCCAGGCTGCTTCTATCACCCAAATACAAGAAATCTGTGTTATTTTACATGTGTTTTGCATTTAGAAACCTTACTTTTTTAGCGTAACTTGAGAAAACATCTTTAACTGCAAGGCTGAGTTGTTCTTGGCAGCTGACCATAAATTATCAGAACAAGGCAATCAATAAATATACATGTTAAAACTCAATGACTGTAGCCATCAAAACAGTCATTGGAATATTTATACTCTGTGAAACAAGGGAATTATAGAAGCTGTCACTCTTCTTGACAGAAAAAGACACCATACATGCTGTTTAACTTCAAATATAGTTAAAGAGAAATGGTACACAAAGCGACATAGATCCACACAATTTAAGCAGCGAGCCAAGGGTGGGGAAGATCTTATAATTATTCTGTGCCATTTTCCAACTGAATTTCACATACCTACATGCTCTTTTTCCACAGCATTTCCAATTATTCTTTTTCTCTGAATTAAATTTTTCTTGCCATTAATCCCGCTTCTAAACTGTCATACGAATCCATTGGGCCTTTTAAATTCAGCAGACTTTAAATAGCTTCAGTGTAGACCCACATGGCATGTATCAACTCCAACCACTTTTTGAGGAGATTTCAAACAGAAAAGGGAGTAAAGGCCGAAGAGACTGGCCGAGATGATGTGATCAAGGAGGACATTTAAAGAATGGGATGTTTTTTTAAACAAAGTATTTGCTTTGACAATACTTTGGGAACATTATGAACCATCCAATGACGAAATATGTAACAGGGTTAAAATCAAGTAGGGCAGCTTTTTAAACATCAAACTGCTATATAAGTTAGCTTTGCAAGAAATGGGAAATTTGCCTGCTAGTTTTCCACATATTTTCCTTTACAGAAAAATTTCCTTCTCATGATAAATGGCAGCGAAAATAGAAACTCATAGTACTACATACCAAAGGGTGCTTAATAAATACTACAGTCATCGTGACCTTACCATCATCTCTTATTTTATACTATGATGCACTTAAATCTTGTTATTATACTTATTGCAATATTTTTCAACTCTGTTTGCTTTCAAAAGATGATGCCTCCTTTGAGCTGTACGTCTATCCTGCCGTTTGAAATGGCTTTTGCTATAACCGTGCAGCAAATGACCATCAGCAGACCAAGGAACTGAGAAGCCAGAGGAGCCCCAACAAGCCAAAAGGGCAAGGACTAGCCCCGGCTGCCCCAGCCCCAGCCCACCTGTGCACTGCTGGGGCTGCTTCCTTTCCTTCTTGCCTTTGGCATGGGAATTTCTGATATAATTGAACTACATGGGAAAGGTCCCACTAACTAAGGATTCACCAGTTACTCAGAGTTCATTATGATTTTCTGCCTTAATAGGAAATAACATTCAATACTGCCACTCCTAAATAAACAAACATTTTTTCCTGAGCTAGTATATTCTTTTCCAGAAACTGTGCTGTCTTGAATTGAAAGCTGAAGTGATGAAGGTAAGCAGATTGTCTCCTTTATTAATTTGCTTTATTTTTAAGTTTCAGTGACTCATGTCCAACGTTGATTTGTCTGGTTTCAGCTTATATCTTGAGGATCTTTGCTATCTGAACAGACTGCTGACTACTGCATATTTTCTTCCCATTAAGGTACATTTAGACTGATCAAGCTGTCTCTTCACTGTCTTTTGCAATAAAGCTCTTAAACCTTCTGAACCACTCCTGTCACACTTTTCTGAACTTCCCTGAATCTTTCAACATCCTTTTTGAAATATGGATGCCACAGCTGGATAAATTTATAGCAAGACTCCATCCAGAGCCTGCTACGTTTTCTCAGTCTTCCCCTCAGAAGAAATTCAAGGATCATATTTGCCTTTATAACCTCAACTTATATTCAAGCGATTACTGAATGTGGCCAATTAGTGCTTGAGAGCTCATGCATTGGGCTATGCAGTTTTCTAACCCTAATTCATTTATAGATACCTGACAGTGTTGAAATAGGAACCCCTTAATATTGGCTGATAATAGCTATTAACACCTAAGAAATGAGAGCAGAGGAAACACTGAGGTTGATCCAGATAACATACTTGTTAGTAAATTTATTCTTTGAGATTTGCCTTGCAATTTCTAGAATCTGGTATCTGAGAATCCTTGCTAACCTTTCCAGCAGGCTGAAATGAACACTATTTAATGACAGTCAGCTTAACTTCCCCAGTGCTGAAGAGTTAATCACAGTGTTGTTCAATAACACAGAGTTCCTCTGAAGCCAGATTTTGTGTTCTGAAGTCTTCTATTTTGCAGTCTGTTGATCTGAAACAATTTTCAGAGGTATTCAAGAACCAGCCCAGTCCAGAGATTAGAGTACTGTAACAAAAAGAAAATGTGGGGGACTCTGTGTTCTTATAAGAAAGAATAGGAAAAGGGATCCTAAGGGTTTACAAATGTGAAATGTGCTCATTTATCTAAATTAATTTAGACAAAATTGATGCACTCATTTGTGTGGTTGCTTTTAAAGTGGTTAAAGACTGTTCAAAATTGATTTAGTTTAATTGGGTTAAGCTAAAACTGTTTTAGCCACTTTTAAACTGCTTCAAATGTCCACACAAAGCAGTTGAACCTACTTAGCTAAATGGAATTAGAAACTGATTTTGTTAAGCAGGAACAATTCCTGTCACACAAAAGTGACAGATAAGTGACAGAGTTAAAAAGAGTGAGTGGTGAAGATGAGGTAATAATAAATGGGCATTATCAGATAAATGAATGAACCATGAAGAGGGGGAAAGAGTGAAGGGCTGAATACAAATTAAGGTAGAATTGATGGATACAAGGATAAATTAGAAAAGGCAAAACAGTGGGGAAAGAAGAGCGGTTTAGCCTTAAACTCCTACAGAACAAACCATGACAGAAGTACTGGTGACAAACTAAGGCTTTTAGAAATCATGCGTCTAAGAACAACCATCTATGTCTTGGTCTGGCAAAGCTGCTATTGATTTTTGCCTGAGTAGAGACTGAGCCTCTAATTTGGCTCTAAGAGTGGAAATTTGTTCATTCTTGCCATGTACCATCTCAATGAACTATTGTAAGAAAACATGCTTATTATGATCTTTCGCTAAGATGCCAGGTGGTAGCACTTAAAAGCTCTTGCTATGGGAGTAGAAAGGGGATTTATTTTCATTATTCATGAGAGCCATTTTTAAGGGATAACTAGTACCATGAATATAGTTGTGAATCAAGTGACATCAAGTGTACTTACTTCTGGGGTTACAAAATGAAACAAGGTGAGGGAGTTACTTACATTTTTGACAACTGCTTATGAAAGGCAGGTATACAAGGCAACAAAAGTTCCAAGAACCTGAATTCATTAGCTCCGTGATATTTTCTATGTTTTGTTTACATACACGTTGGTGACATATAGGCAAAACCAATATGCAATATTATGCACACAAGATTAAGTGCTGCTTTGCATTGGAAGCTTCACTTTATAATCTCATCTGACAATTGAGAAATATTGATCCTCCTGATTATTTGTGATTTTCTAGCATGGCTGTTTTTTCTCCCCTGAAATTCTGGAGGAAAAAAAAAAAAGAAAAGGAAAAGAAAAAACCCTAAACCAATCAAGCAAAAAAACCCACCCCACACCACCATGAAAAGACTTTGGCAGCGGTAGTATGAAATTTTCAGAATTAAATATTAAAACTAGATAGATGAATCTGACTTAACTGAAGTGGCCCAGAACTTTTCCTGGAAGGCCTGAAAAGAAAAATTTCCTCTTGAGACATTTGTAGCCTCCCTTATTCAAACACATAAGGCTAGACTGAGCAACAAGTCTGAAAATAAGGTTTTGAAAATTTCATGACAACCCATTTTCTATCACTTCATTTTATGTCCAAAAGGCTTCCAACTTAGAAACTGAAAAATCCCAAATACAACATTCCTTCTTGCCTTGTCAAGAAATATATTAAGTGATTTATTTTCTTTAGATTTTGAAGACATTGCGAGAGTAGAAGGATTATATGGCTATATAACAAAGTAAACAATTTTTTAGGTCAAAATGTATAACTACGAGGCATTTTTCAAAATAACTGGACTTGGGATAACTTAACTAAAGAAAAAAAAAAACTGGATTAAATCATATGTCAGTTAAGCTATAAACACAGAGGAAAAATACATAAGGAAGAAAAGAAGTTAGTGTTGCTGTGACTGGGCATCCCTAAGCTATCTCTGACCTGATCTGGTACGTGCACACGGAACAGTGTTACACGAAGAAGGCTGCTCTGATTCTGGGCTCGTGTTCAGACAGCATGATGCATATCTTTACCCATGTAATGGAAAATCTACAGCACAGATTAGTTGCAGATGATCAAAAGTACAAGAATAACATCACTATTTTATCTGTACTTAATCGTATAAATTCAAAGCATGCAAAGAAAGCTAGAGCAGAAAAATAATTTAATTCCACACATGGGGAGTGGATTTAAGAGCTCATGATAAAAGTACTCTGGAGGCAGCGTTCCCTTCTAGATAAAATTTGTCTAAAACTCAACAGATCTGATTCTGTTCCCAGTTCTGCCCATGACTTCCTGAGTGGCCTCTTAAAAGTCATTTTAGCTATGAATAAAGCAGAGATAATGAAATCCGTCTCTTTTCCAAGTGCTCTAAGGTTGGGAATTTGCTGAAAAGTACTCCTCCTAAGGGCTATTGTCTCCAGTGTCTAGAAACTAACAGGCAAGTGACCCCCTTATCTTCCCCCTCTGCCACCCGTGTCACAACGCTTATAACGGGACTCAGGCCTCAATATTGTCACAGGGTCAGAACACCCAGGATGTTAATTTGGTGTCTGTGCTCCATCCCTAAGAACAGCTTAAGTAACAGAGAGAGATTCTACCAGTCAAACTTTATTCTCTGTCTCTTAATGCAGAGACAAAATAGCAGTTCATGTGTCTTTCCTCCTTTTCTCTTAAAGTATTGAAGAAATTCACACACTAGGCCCATTTTTTAACGTGTTTTTGCCCTCTGAAGCCACAAAATGTAAGAGACTGTAATTTCAACCAGTAAAACAAAGAACATCCTGAAAAAAAATAGTAAAAAAAAGGTCTGAAACAGGATTTTTAAGGCTCTGCCTACTTGCCTGCACACTTCTTCGGTAGCTAACATACAACTTACATAAATGATGCTTTTTTTTTTAAAATTAACACCTCTTTTTTTTTTTTCATGAGAAGGGAAATCACAATAAACTCAAACGTTAAGGTGATCATATGTCTAAAAAAGGAGAAAATTTCAATATCTTTTGCCATGGGTTTTGTCTGGGTGATGGATTAAGTTACATTGCAAGATTCAGCTTCAAACATTAACTCACACAATTAGCCAGACATAATTAGACAGTCAAGTGAGAGAGTATTAGTCGTCATTCACTGAGCTTTTTCATCTTATGACCTGTACAGATTTCCATAAGGTGAAGGCCAAAACGGACTACAGCATTTTTATTTGACTAGCATTTATGAATTCATGTATCATTATATAAATATTACCTTTGATTGAGATCTCATTAAAGGTCTCTCTGTCTCATATCAAAATGTCAATAACACTCCTAAGAAGGGAAATGTCATTTAACTAAGGCTGTGCTTATTAATCTAATAACTTCAAAAATGATCACAGAAAATTACTTTTTTCTCATTAGACCCCCATTGTTTGGCTTTTTCCCTCAAAAAATACTGAACTTTCTTCAGAGATATTTTGCAATGAAAGCAGAAAATAGTCAGCATTTGAAATGATAGTTATCTTCCCGAAACGAAGAACTATCAAAGAACCCTCCTGCCACTCTCTTTCTTTTTGGCTTAACACAGCATTTTTTCTAGACATTAGCAGGGCCTTTCCTCCTCTCAGTCTCTACATACTCAGTCTAAAAATGACAGAACAAAAGAAACAGGATCCCCACAGTGAAACTCTCATTGAAATCAAGAGAGGCAAGAAGAAACCCAGAGTCCAAAGTTAAATTATTTTTAATATTACCCAACTTCTCCCCAGGCATCAATGCCTACAGCCGGATATGATATATTCACTTCCCTGAAGATTCTTCAGTCACTGCTGTTTGGGAAACAGGGATGCTTCCTTCCCTGTAACCCCAGAAGAAGTGAACATGGTTGGATATTTCGGGTAAGTGATCTATCAGATGGATGTGTCGGGGGATAGACAACCTTTTCAAACAGGGGAAGACGCCAATGAACATGTGACATCTTCCCCTTCACATGGAGTTTGCCCAAGATGGAAGAACGGCTAAAGGAGTTCTCTTAGTCACCAAATAGGGGATTTTAAAGATAAAAAGAAACACATCTTTCTCCTGCTACTTTCTAAGGGGATCAAAATGCTGCAGCAATCTAACAAGCCCTGTAAGGGTCAGAGCTTACATTCCAAGCTGTGTGTTTTCCTAAATTTTTTTCCCTTTGGACAAGATTGGCAAGGCTGTATCTATATAAACTGTCATATCTTGTTCTTCCTAAGTACTAGTTGTTTAAAAGTCCATAGAATCCAAATTTGCACCTGCTTCTCCAGACGACACCAAGATTTCTACTATTTATTTCCTTTAGCATTCTGAATTACCTGATTTGTTTGCGTACAAAGAATATACCTTAAAAAGTAGTGCAGTAACACACAATACATATGGATTAATTACTTTTTTAATGTGGGACAAACATGGCAAAGAATTTTTAGGGTAACAGCTCTAGACAGCATTTGTAAACAGCTAATACCATAATCAGCTCAGAAATAAGTGTTGCCAATACTGACAGTTGGTTTCTCATGAGTTATAAAATCACAGAATCATAGAATTGTCCAGGTTGGAAGGGACCTTTCAGATCATCAAGTCCAACTGCCAACGTAACACTGACAAAACCCATCACTAAACCATATCTCTAAGCACTATGTCTACCCGTCTTTTAAATCCCTCCAGGGTTGGTGACTCAACCACTTCCCTGGGCAGCCCATTCCAAGGCTTAATAACCATTTCAGTGGAAACTTTTTTCCTAATATCCAATCTAAACCTCCCCTGATGCAACTTGAGGACATTCCCTCTTGTCCTATCACCTGTTACTTGAGAGAAGAGACCGACCTCCTCCTCTCTACAACCTCCTTTCAGGTAGTTATAGACAGCAATAAGTTCTCCCCTCACCCTCCTTTTCTTTAGGCTGAACAATGCTAGTTCCCTCAGCCCCTCTTCATAAGACTTGTTCTCCAGACCCCTCACCAGCTTTGTTGTCCTGCACTGAACATGCTCCAGCACCTCAATGTCTTTTTTCTTGTGAGTACAATAGGGTGAGTTATAGAGCATAGGGAAAACAAAATCATGAAAAGGCATTCTTTGGCATGCTAGCAGCCTGAGTATTGTTGGGATTGTCACAGAAACAAAGACTATGTTATATTACCCTCAGAACTCCATTTTAAATGAAGAAACTGTAAAATCACAAAGAGTGAATAGAGAGCTCCTTGGCTATGTGTCTGTAGAGGCTCTTTAGTACAAATTGTTCCAATAAGGACATGGAATAACTTATGTTCAGTAATTTGCCTCTAGTTCCACCTGGTTCGGATGGTAACATAAGACTAAGTGTTTCTTGGCTAAATCCACCCACTTTCAGTTTAGTTAAATCATGTTCGTTTTGGGACTTTGCCATAAAAATGTAGAAAACATGCAGATCTGGAGATATAAAGAATATTTTTGTACCACTGGAATCTCAATTAAGCTATCAACTCTCTAGATATGTAAATAATGCTAAATGGCAGACAACTCCAGGTCTCTGAGACATTTATACATTTCCCCATAATATTTCTCCCCTGTATAACATACACCATAAAAATCAAAAATGCGCATAATTTAAATGGCTGATTTACCATTGTTATTTTTATACATATTGTGATGTTAACTCTTCTAAGATATATACATATCTCTCAGAAGTAAAAATGTCTTCCTAAAGCCCTTTTGCTGGATTTTTAAAAGATTAATCTCTCTGTTATCTGGGCTCAAGGTTGAGCTCAGACACGTATTGTACAAATGATTGTATGGAGGATGCCAAAACAAAAATTCCCTGTGCTTATTTAACATTCAATTCACACACCAGATTCCTCTTTTAAATCTGCAGAGGCACCTGCTTTAAAACTCAGAATTCTATGTTTGTTTATTCCTCCTCTTTAACCCCGTGTCTGTGGCCTGAATGCTTTTTCTTACTCTTTTTAAAAATTTATCTTTCTCCCTTACAGCATCAAGAACACATCAGCCATGACTACACAACACATGCTAAAATAGCATCATACCGTATTCTTCATGCACCCAAAGGATCATTACCTCAGATTAATTCTGCAGTTTTAACAGCAATTTTAAATGTAGTCAACAGGTGGATTGTTCTTCTAAACTAAGCCAATCAGAATTAGAACACAGAGGAAAAAATTTCCAATGGCTATCACGCTGCTCATTTTCTAATCAGTAATTCAAAGCAATTAATTTAAGAATTCATTTCTCAAATGTATATAATTAAATACCTATACATGTGATTTGATATAAAATGCATATAAAATGGATCTCCCTCATTGTTACCTGTAACAGATTGGTTTTTATAGTGTATTCTCAGAAATATCTGTACTTCATATCCTCAATGGGCACTTGAGTCAGCATGATCATGATTTCTTTGGTCCCTCTCAGCTACAGACAGGCAGTCTGAAAAGACTCAGTAGGGCTCTGGTAGACCTGTGAAAGTAAAGTTCTGAGACAGGATTTTTAATGGCATGGGAAAAAGGTAAATGGTGCTGTCAGGGAGAAGTTGGTTAAGTAACTCATTTACATAAAGTTGTTTACACCTATCAGGACTAACTCTCACATGAAAACAGAATGATTATAATTTAAATCTGAGATATTTTTCACATAGCTTTACATGTGTACAGAGAGAGGTGTTGTGCAGCTTACCCAGGTGAAGGTATCAGTGTACACATAGCCCACCTTATGCTCTGTACAGATTGCAGATTTCATAAATTCCTTTTCCAGACGCATTCACCTCTGCCTTTTTTCCTCAAGTCATGTTCTCAGTCCTCTAAGCTTCTTCCTACTTCAAGCTCAGCATGAGTCTTATGACCAATCTTAAAGCTTATTCACCTTACTCTTGAATTCAATATAAACTACTGCTGGCTTCTACCTTTCCTCAATACGTTCTTGACATCACTAACAAGCAAAATTACAAAATCAAGACAAGGACTAAAATTTCAATTTCATTTGAATACAGATGCTTCTCAGCCTGTGTGCAAAAAAATCACATCATATTTTTCTGATACCCTTGACATTTCTTTTAAGAACAAATAAGAATAACAGCATTAACATGATGAACATACATCACAATTATATTATGATAATATGAATGAAGTACTATAATGAACTCTTAATCATTACTTAGTATCTTACAAATTTCACATGGCGAAAATAATAACTTACATATATAATGAATAATATTGTACTAGGGCTAATATAGCTGTAAGTTAATTACACACTGTGTAGCTGATTTAGTTGCATTTAGCTAAGGAACTGTTCTGAGCTCATTGCAGATTAATTATGTCTTTAGGCAAATACTCTCATTTATAACTGTCTCTTGCAATTGTAGCTGTTGGCTAGGCTGCTTGGGAGACCCTTCCTTATGAAACCAAATGCAACACCCCCCCCCCAAAATAAGAAAATCAACCAATGCTCACACCATCACCCCTCTCCAACAAAATCCCCAAACATACAAGACTCAAAATCTCTGCTAGCTGAGGTAAGCCAAGACAAAACACCAGAGGTCTGCAGGTTTCATTCTACTGCACTTCTGCCCACAAAATACCTTATATAGTACCTGCTTAGTAAAGTTATAATGCCTCATTGCATTTTATTTAATATAACTGGCTTTCTCAATCATGAAATGTAATATATGTCTTCTCAATTCTATAAATTGTTCTATTTTCCAAATCCCTTATAAATGAAAGAGAAGGATTTAGGTAACTGCCAAAGACTCCCAATGATTCTTCTTAGAGTTTCTACTGATTATTGGAAACAAGTCACTTTCTAGCCTTTGATTTCACACCATAAGAATAATTTTGCATGACAGGAATGGGTAATAAGAGATAGCGAGTGTATGAGCTACTCATAAATCTAAAACAAGGGAGTCTTTCTTTGTTCAAGGTATTCAGCACTGTACTGACCTCATCATGAGAAGTCAAATGAAAGAGTCAAATACCTAAAAATGCCAAAAGGAAAAAAAATATCTAATGTGAGAAAATAGGAGGGGAAGAAGGAAGGACAAAGTTAGACACACTGTACTCCTATATGACTTTTTCAAGTTTACTGCAAAACTGTTGGAGCAGCGATGAAATTTTAAAGCACATTATACTCGTTTTCTGTGATTCTGTTTGGAATGAAGTTTGGTGCTTCTCAGCCACACACCTTTGGAAGGAAACACATGTAGTATGGCTGGTGTGCTCCTCCCATAACCCAGGGACACATGGGCCAATCAACTGACCCATCTTCTAGGTCACTTTAGGACAAGCATAAGCCAGGAGAGTTCATTGCAGGGGAACAGACTATAACCAGTTCAAATTAAGACTCCCAAACGGCTTGTTTTGTAGACAGAAGGGACTCAGCATCAATTGCTACACTCCTACTGAGCCAAATTAGTTGCTAATGTAAATATAGCCCACAGAACTGTATTTTCACCTAACCTAACAAAAGCCTACAGTGAATTCAGCAAAGTTCTCAGCATTCTCACTGTGCTCTAAGGGAAATCACATGCACAATTCTCAGTCTATCTATATGATACACATACATATTTAAAGAAGTTCCAGCACAGACTGGCATTCATTCACATTTTAGCATTACAATTAAAATAAATAACCAAACAGCAGGAATAACCTAAATTCTTTGATTTTCTTTACAAACCACAAGAAATGGTACCTCAGGAATGTACCTTAAACATTACATCTCTCTTGAGAGAGTATCCTGATACACCTTAGGAATGGTAGAAGGTTATGATGGTGAGAGGGATTTATTTACAAGGTAACCTAAATCCACAGTGGATTTAGAAGGAAACTAGCTAGCAGGAACCACCACCAGCAGTGGTGGTGCTCAGCTCTAAGACATTACCAGCTCTAAGGCTCAGCATTTCCAACTCTGGAACTCATATTCTCCATGTCCAGGGAAACATCACCTCACAGCCAGCAAGGGGAAGCCTTCAGAGAGGCTCCTGTCACTCCTTATCCATGAATTATTCTACAGACCCAGCTCTCCATGGCATGTTGTATGTCTGTGACTTTCTGCCATACCAAAAAAATAACCACCTGCAATAAAAAGAACCTGCATCACCCCTATTTTCCATATATTATGTCCAAAATTTCTGCAGAAGAGTTTCAGTAGCAACAAAAGCTGAAAAGAATAAAAAGGTTCAAACCTGCAAACAGCAAAAGCGTGTAAGAATAACTGATTTATAAAAGATTAGCAATATTTGGAGATTGCTAGATCAAACAGATAACTCTAGATTGAACAATGACTTCTAAATAAGATAGTATTTCAAAGCTGGGATTGAAGCCTGTTTTGAACATGCTGCTTCTGAACGACAGCAGAATAGACCAACCACTTCTACAGATTTGGCTAAAGACTGTACAGACTACTCCTCTTCTACAGACTGAAGCTATGATGCATCCAATATCAAAACAGATTATTTTAAAATCGTATTTACATTCTTCCAGAAATGAATTGTTCATTCGCTTAACCCCTTTTTGCAGAAAAAAATCGTTTTGGATTATAGAGCAATAATATTGCTTATTTATGAAATGTTCTTTCCCTCACTGGCACAGAAGTAATGCAATATATCACAGCATTCCATTAGCACATTCAAAGTGATGATTAAGATTCACAAAATCATTTAAGCATGTGCTTACATTGATATTAGTTCAGCAAACCAATAAACATCATTTTTAGTTATGTACACCCACAAATCTCACTCAAATAATTAACTAACCTACACCAAATGCCCAGAATTCAACAGATGCATTTGTCCAGTCATATTAATGAAACTGCAGAAAATGGTTAAAAAATTAACCAAGTATTTAACTGTTTTGCTAGATCAGGAAAGTTTAAATGCAAACTCAAGTGTCACATAGAATTAGTGTTAAGATGGGTATGTGTTTAAATTCTGCATTGAATCTGGGATTAAGTAGCAAATGTCCTTAGGATTTTTTTTTTGCTATGGAAAAAAAATTCCTTTAACCACCATGAATAGCAAAATATTGTGAGGCTTTGAAATTTCAAAATATGTGGCTACCACAAAACTAAAATGCATTCCCTTTTGTAAATGATAC
The DNA here is from genome assembly GCA_004320125.1 of Scolopax mira. Taxonomy (NCBI): domain Eukaryota; kingdom Metazoa; phylum Chordata; class Aves; order Charadriiformes; family Scolopacidae; genus Scolopax; species Scolopax mira. The sequence continues at coordinate 310,991 of BJBW01001377.1, forward strand.
ACAATGTAAGAAACTCCTTTTTTTGTAGAAATACATACACCCTAAAATAACACAGATGAAATAAAAGACGATGGGATCACATTGTCAGTTAAGAGGAACACTCCTACTTAGACTCTGGTATTTGTGACTAAAAATTCTGCTAGTTAAGTTTCTATGATGCTAATGAAATGTTCTTTCACTAGAAAAACAAAAAATATGGCTTCTATGTAAGATTTTTCTTACAGGTTTTTTTTCAGCTTTGGAGAGAAAAAGAGAATTAAGGAGACATAATGGAATTGGGGATTAGAGTACAGTGAGGGGGAAGTAGACCCATAAGAAGTTCAAATTTATGATTATGAGAATTAAGCAGTCATATTTTTTCCCCACTGGCAGAATAAGAGGCTCTCAGTGACTGGTTAAGGCTGAAGGATATTAAATCATGACCATGCAAATATCTATTTGATAGTGCATTTGGATAGTAACATATTAGGTGTCATAAAAGTACACTTGTCTTTGTCGTAGACCTTTACTACTTTCTGATAATAATTTTGTGGAGAACACATCCTGATCGTAGCATTACTTATTAGTATTAAAGAAATTTCCCCTCTATCTGATAACTGATTTCTTTTTTTTTGTAAAACAAGCATATAATACTGACTTGTTTCTCAAAGAACTTGCAGAACATTTCCCATTTCCAGATATCTTTATTGCTTTAACTAAATCCACTTGCAAAAAATATTGTTATTGTAGATCATCCAAGTGAGAATATCACCATATTGCTATAACATCAATTATCACATGTTGAAAAGACTAAATGAAAGACTGAGGTGTTCTACTTACATAAGGTCTGTTTTGGCATTAAAATTCTGTATCTATTGCTGTTAGAAAAGAAGTCATTCATAGGAGTGGAAGTTTCTGAATTGCCACGTACAAGTTAAACAAATGGTCAAAACCAAGAGACTGAACAGGAATCTGGGTATCAAAATTCTCTTCCAAGCTACTGTCTTAATTATTGTCCTAGAACATTCCACTACTTTTTTCCTTCCAGTTTGTTCTTGACTATGTGTTTGCACATGAATTCAAAGTTTCATCTGAAGGGACAGGGGAATATTCTTATTTAAATCCTGTCTCAGTAAGATGTTTTCCACATCTTAAGTATCTTGTGGAAATGAAATAGTCTGAACAAGATTAGCTATAGCTTTAAGCTTCCTAAGGAGCTTGATTCTGTTGACAATGACTCTCTAGGGTATGGATGGAGAAGACCAACAACGATGATCCCAAGTGGGGCTCAAACCTAAAGCATGCACTCAGCTGATCAGCCAAGAAAAGTGAGAAGCAATTCTGGATTCTACAAAGAAAGTAAGTTTCTAAGAGACTCTGCTGTTATCCTAAGAGACACTACCCCTTGCAGTCCTTCTGGACTATTAGGCAATCCACTGAAGTGGGAACAGAGAGAATACATACATTCTTTATCTCTACAACAGTTACATAACTTTGTCAAAAATACGAGAGGCCAAGAGGAACAAAACTGACATGGAAATCAGAGAGCTACCTTCTCAGTCATTCATATAGAACATTTCTCGTTAAAAACAAGGATACACAGTGGTTGGTACTATAATCTTTACAACTGCTGACTGTAAATACTGACCATTACTACAGTATTTGATTACTCTTACACCTTGAATATTGCACTGACACCAATGAGAACTGCTTTTTTAAGAACGGTTTCTTTACTACACTGCACTAGTATAATTTGCCTTAAAATCTCTCTCAGTAATATTTCTTTCTGTACAAACTTGTACTAAAAGGCAATGCAGATGTCTGCAAGTTCAGTTTATTATGCTCCAACACTAATTACAGAGCTGCAAGGGGCTTAGTAGCATATGCTCTGTAATACCCTATGCAGTTGCAAAAATTCAAATGGTAATTAAACAGTGTTGTTAATAGATTATCTCCTATGAACAGCAGATAAATTGATGATACTTAAAAAGTAAAAAAAAAATTAAAGAAAACAAAAGAAGAAAATGTTTATGGTAAAAGGTTTTCAGTATTAATTCATATTGACCTACTTTTGGCTCCATAAATGCTAAACTCCAAACTAATTCAGTGGCAGAATAATAAATTCAAAATTATGCTTGTTTCTGCAAAACCCACCTTAGGATTCTCCTCTTAACAGCAACGTAAATCCATCCAGAATTTCTTTCAGAGCTATTACCCACAAAATGGAAAACAATACAAAGTGCTATGAATAACTATTGCCAATAGTTATTCAATGAATAACTATTGCCAATGGGAGACATGATTGTTTGGTCTGAACATTTGTAGCCTGAAGTCAGTTCATTGAGTACAATTAATATTTTGCATTTAATATTTTCAAGTTGTTTCAAGGGTCTAGCAAAGCTGGCTGCTGCAGAATGAAGCTCGGTGCTCAGCTGACTACCTTTGCACCTTTGGTTTGGCCTACAGCTATTTACTCCAGTCAAGTAATGGGATTATTTTTAAAGGACTCCATTATAACTCCATTATAATTTTTTACCTGATTTTGATGTGGGATTTTTTGTTTGGCTTTTTTTTTTTCATTTGCCTTTGGGGTTTTTTTTAGATTTTTTTTCAATGAATGTGTGGCAGTTACGGCACTGCTAGTACTCCCAGACTTAGAAAATTAGGACAATTTTTGCCGGTTTTCCAGGAACTTCTATTGACTAATCCAAATGGAAGTAAGTTATAAAAAAAGATTTTAAAAAAGCGTATGAGTGAATGGACTTTGCCTAGCTCATATTAATTCTGAGCTACAGAAATACACTAATGTAGATGCCCCATCCCTGGAAGTGTTCAAGGATTTTGAGCAACCTGGTCTAGTAGGAGGTGTCCCTCCCCATGACAATGGGGTTGGAACTCAATGATCTTTAAGGTCCCTTCCAACCCAAGCCATTCTATGATTCAAACCCTAAACCTCCAGTGATTTTGCCTACACAACTCTGTCTCCATCCTACATGTCTATGGCCTGTTCCTAGAACTCCTGTGGTTCTCCTGCCCCTCCTAGGTATTAGCAGAAAGCCCAAGTAGAGAGGAACAGTGACTAATTTCTCCTGAATATCCACTTTGAAAAGAAAACACATTAAGCCTTAGTAGCAGAGTTTTCTTCCCCATGTTTCCTAACTCTAAGTATAAAAGATGGCTTCTCCCTTCCACGTGTTCTTTTCAACCAAGCGTTCTGGGAAAGATGAGTTTTCTAATGTTTAATCACAACTGAACATTTAATGAGGCACTCTTTGAGAAAGCTTTTATCAAAATACCCATTTTGTCTCACTTGGAGACAATCGTTTGAAAAACACTAAAAACAAGCATCGTAACTTCCCTACATATTTAACATTCTTTAATAACTTCCGCATAAAAGATGCATAGCCTTGACAGTCACTCCATTTTAATTGATTATTATCTAACTAGAATGGCTTGACAACTATTCTGCATTTCCCTAAGCTTAAAAGGATTGTTTCTTCACATCTTAGCATCATGAAACGTTTCTGACCATGCTGTTCTGTGGTTTGATGATGGTGCAGATGCAGATGCTTCTTAAGGTAATAAAGACCGTTCTGAAGTTGATGTTTTGTGTTGGTTTTATGCAAGAGTTTGCCTTACTGTCTGTTGGTCATTCACCTTCCATGTCCTACTGCTCAGGTCTCACTCAGTAAATGATTATGTCACCATCCTCCAAGCTTACCTATTTTGGGTGTACTCAAATTGAGCACGTTAATTGTGAATTTCAAGGAATTTATGCCCATCCCTAGTAGGCTTTGTAATGAACAACGTGTATTGATACTTTGTTGTGATTGCATGACTGTTCAGCAAAAATGGGTTGATCCTAGCAAGATCTGAGACTAGACTTATGAGCAATTGTTTGCAAAAATAGGGTTTAGTTTTGGGGGTATCTATATCCACTTTTTTCCACTTATTTTTGCCACTTAGAGTAATGCTAGCACACAGTATATGGAAGGTTAGTTTGGGAATTTTTTTTGTTGATTTTACATTTTGGCGGGTTTTGTTGTTTTGGGGTTTTTTTTGTTTTGTTTTGTTTTTTTTTTTTTAAGTTCAAGCTTTGAACAGAAGATCTATTACTGAATTTTATGAAAAGATTTCTCTATGCTAAGATAGCATGCTATGTAATTGATTAGTGAAGTGGGTTTGGTTTTTTTTTTTTAATACAGGCCTGGGCTACAGACATGGAAAACAGGGTAAAATAAACCATATGTCCAGGGGTACTGCAGTACATAAGTTTGTCTGAAGTAAGTGCCCACAAATACATGTTGACCTACCAGTAATGGCAAGCAGCTGAGTCTTTGAAGGAGGTAGCAAAAGTTATATTGTTTTATCCGTGCGGAAAAGGCTAACTATAACAAATAATTATGCACAAACTAACACGCTGTGATGTGACATGACTGAAATTCCATCACTGCAGCAACTGAAGAAATGCATTGCAAGCCCACTGTCTAGAACACAGTCTGTGATAACACACCAAAACAAACATTATTGAACTCTGTCTTTGATGATCACTGCGATAATATCAGCCTAGAGCATGAATGTCTGACTATTAAAGCAGGTTGTATAGAATATGGGGAAAACAGCTTTTTATTTTCTCCAAAATATGTCAGTAATTGTACTTGCCACTGTCTGACAGTCGGCCTAATATTTCCTTTTTCTATTATGCCTGTTTATCTCTCCTTGGATATCAGTAGTTATGTTTGTCCAGCTCACTGAATCTGTGACTTCCCAAGACAAGCTTCCATTTTCAAGTGGCCCTGCTATATTCTTGAGGAGTTTTTTTTTTTTTGGTTTGGTTTGTTGTTGTTTGATTTGCAGTATTATTTTTTTTTGGGGGGGGGGGAGGTGTTTTTGTTTTTTAAAGCAAATATGACTTCACTGCTTTAATAAACATTTTTCTTGGATATTTAGCTTGTTTCAGTGACTCCAGTATTATTGGGGAGCAGATGGATCTTCTCTCCTGGTATCTTGCCATCCTGACAGAATGATGGATGTGAGCACTTGAAAAATCTTTATCTTATTCTACATTGCTCCTAGATGTTTTCTAGCTCCTGCTTTGAAGCTAACACACATCTTGGCTTACGCCTCGTATAGCTCTTCCGAGCTTTGTTCTTTCATCATATTGAACATTGCACATACT
>BJBW01001378.1:9745-31350 GCA_004320125.1 Scolopax mira
CTTCTCTGGGCAACCTCTTCTAGTGTCTCACCACCCTCACACTAAGAATTTCTTCTTAATATCTCATCTAAGACTACTAGTCCAATAATATTAATGATAGTATTTAGATTATTTTATTGGCAAGTGATATTTGGAAGTATGTGACCTGGCAAATTCTCAGAACTGTCTTTTTTTATTCCTAACACTGCACTTCAATGTCTGTTAATTTGTAACCCAAAAAATATTGGAGGCATGAAGTTCAGTCTTTAAGGAGCTTAGGACTTACCCTATCAACTCCTTTCTGAAATGCTCTTGTTTCATGTATTTGAAAATGGCCTTCAGCAGAAGGTCTTGTTGTAGCAGACAAGGACATAAAACCTGATCTTTATAGAATAGTTTTAGGCTCCCTAATTGGAAAGGGGATTTGAACCTATGTTGCTTCAGGGGTGGTCTGTGGTTTTCTGTAGGAAGTCATAAGGGACTGGCTATATGAGAGAAGAGCACCTTCTTGGACGTTACACTGCTCTATTGGGTCATGCACAGCTGTAAATATTTTTGAAATGCTGTGTATTATTTGTACAGTGACACGTTCATGCTACAAAAATTGTATTTATTGTTATAAATCTGATATTTTATATAAATTTGGGAGTGAGGAACAAGTTCCATCCAAATGTGTTAATTTTTGTCTTTCAACGAACATATTTTAAGGCTCAATTTTTCTAAGGTAGTAGAAAAAATTTATTTGCAATTCTTTTTTCCAAGTCACATTTTCTACTGTACAGTAGTGGAATTCTGCACATCTGTACTCCAGTGGTGATGGAAATAGGAAAGAAGGAATATTAAGAATCTGAAAACTGACAGAATAGCTCACTTTTTTCAGACTTTGCTGATTTAGAACATGAAATCAGAAAGGAAAATTTTGATGAAACTGGTTATCTCACAGGTAATCAAAGCCCTACAGGTCGCAGATCAAGCACTGGGGATGCTGATGGATGGACTCAAACAAAGAAACCTGCACAACTGTGTAAACCTCATTGTTTTAGCTGATCATGGTAATGTATATAGATCTTTTTTCAATCTAAATTTTACTGCATTGGCGTTTTCTTCCTCTGTGTAATATTTTTCTTCCTCTCCTTTGAATCTGCAATTCACGTTATTTTCCTTGCCATATATTGTATATAAAAAATAACTGTTTCTGTATTGGCCTTTAGGGATGGAGAAGACCTACTGCAAACAGATGGAATATATGACTAATTACTTCAAGAAGATTGATTTTTACATATATGCTGGACCTGCAGCTCGTATTCGAGCAAAAAATGTTCCACAGGACTATTATACCTGTAAGTGTGGGCCAATCCTGGGATTGCACAATCATTGGAATAGGAAATAAATAAATAAATAGGGGAAAAGGGATAATCAGTAGTACTCAGAGGAGTCAACAGCTTTCTGTTTCATTTAGCCTAGCTTTAACATCCATGGAAGTTGTTTTTGGTTGGTTTTGTGGTGTGGTTTTTTTTTTTTTTTTTCAAAAATGACCCCTTTGGATGAAATCTAAGGTCAGAGAAGCTTGTTGCAGACTCTGATTTGCGTTTTCTTGTCACGTGGAAAGATGAAGTAAAGATAGATTTATTGTTCTGAACTGGTACTTCAGGTCTTTGGTAAGTGCGTTGCTCTTCACAGATTTCTTGGGCAACATTGGCAGAGTCAGTCTTTTTGAAGCAGTGACTCCTTCCAACTGTGTGGATGGAGTTATGGAATCTGAATCTTAGTGCCGTGGGATCTGAGCCTTTCTTGAGCCCATGAGCTGTTATCACAAAAGAACACAAAATTGAAACCATGTGAGGTAACTCTGACTCAGCATAGATACCGTGCTACTAGACTGGAAAAAAGCCCCAACATCTCAAAACTTTCTGTATCAGGGAAGAGAATGGAGAGAGCATGGAAGTGCTCTATTTAGTGATTTTATAGAATTCATAAAGCATTTTAAAAGGCATAATTTTTGTAGATCTCAAATAAGAGCTGGGATCCCATTCTACTTTTTATTTACCTTTTCTAATTGTATTTATACTTGTAGGCACAATATTTATACAACATAAAGAGCAGACTTCCCTTGGATTAAGTAGAAGACAGTGTAAGGCAGACATGAGCAGAGTAATAAGCAGAGGAGGGATTAATGATGTTTTGTATAAGACTTAATTTACATATAATTGTTGGCTCATTTCTTCTTCTAATGGTTCTACTTTTTTCTGAAGGAATTTTTTTTCTGCAAAGTGCTCAGATTTGTTTTTCAGAAAGCCAATGTCAAAAGGCTAAAGTCACTCTTTGAAAATGTGGAAGGTGAAAGTGCTGAGACAGACTGGATTTTTGTCTGTGATTGCTGCTGGAAGTAGAATACAAGACAAGTGCTTCAGGTCCAGTAAAAAAAGGTTATACTTCAAATGGAGGTTAGGTAGGAAAAGAAAATTTGGTTCTGACAATGTGTCAGCTTTGGATGTAGGCAGCCATCACCATGGCAGTTTTCTACAGTCTGTCTTGACATACCCAAAATGCTACTTCCATGGGCTGCCACACTTATAGACAGTTACTCTTGGAAACACAACATTCCTACCTGTGGAAGGTCATGGTTACTATAAACTCCACAGGATAGTAAAGAATTTCAACAGACAAAAAGCACACTGAATTTTTTCTCATGAGGCTTTGGACCTTTAGCTGTTTGAATGTTTGTTAATTCATCTTTTCTTTTTTACAGTTGATTCAGAAGGAATTGTTAAAAACCTCACAGTGAGTAAATATTTTCATCATTTTTCCTTATAGGAAATTTGATCAAATAGGAATTTGATCAAGAAGCAGAGTTTAAAATCTGAGACTATGGTTCTAGCATACTGGCTCCTGGGTACCATAGGAGGCAGTTCTGGAAAGTGTTTGAGGATGGTCCACAAAGGTTTGCCATGGGGGGCTCTCTGCTCGGAGTGAAAGAGTTTTCTGTATTTCACTTTGAAAGAGAAGAAGCAGCTGAGTTCACGTGAAGAAAGTAGGTTATATCTTCAGAATACAACACAGAGACACTTTAGATAGTAGGTGCCTGTTAGCTCTGGACCACAAGTGCTGCACCCAGGGGACTTGAAGCAAGTCTTCCACACAGCAAATAATGACGTAGTAAAGCACATTGCCACAGGGTGTTGTAGAAGCTGGAAATATAAATAGGAAGAGGAGATTTTAGACAAATAAACAGAATAAAGGCCCAAGGGCTATTAAACACGATCCATTTCTCTCACTTAAGAAATCCCTGAAGCTTAGCAGAAACTGAGCAGATAGAAGAAAGAAGGTTCATTTGATACTTGGTTTGTTATTAATTACACACTTTCTCAAAGTATCTGACTCTTTTCTATTTCTTTGTTTTTATAATTTACAGTTAGTTAAAGATTTATAGAATCATACAATCATTGAATCATTTAGTTTGGAAAAGACCTTTAAGATCATCAAGTCCAACCATTAACCCAACACTGCCAAGTCCACCACTAAACCATGTCCCTCAACACCATATGTGTACCTCTTTTAAATACCTCCAGGGATGGTGTCTCCACCATTTCCCTGGGCAGCCCATTCCAATGTGCAATAAACCTTTCAGTGTCAAAATTGTTCCTAATATCCAAATGTGAAGCTCCCCTGGTGCAACTTGAGGCCATTTCCTCTTGTCCCATCACCTGTTCCTTGGGAGAAGAGACTGACCCCCCCCCCCCCCCCAGCTATATCCTCCAAACTCCTTGCTGTCCATGTATTGTCATAATTTTCCCTTTGTTCATTCATTGCTAGTTGCTTTTCTATTCTCTGACTAGTCCCTGTCCAAACAGTAGACATGTTCTGGTATTTTAGAATGAACGCTCTCAGCTTGGAATAATTCTGGGCTGTCTCAGCTGCATATATTTCTGATAAATCACCACTAGAGGTCTTCCTTTAACCTCTTGAACAGCACAGTTTGCAATATTACATGTAGCTTTTGCTTGCTCCATGTAGCACTACTGATGTCTAACAGGGAATGAATGCTCTTGTTTAATTTTTTCTTGATTCTCTATACATAAGAACACATCTTTTATTCCCCAGCATCCAAAGCAGATGTGGGAGTAGACACAGGCTGAGAGAGTTGGGGTTGTTCAGCCTGGAGAAGAGAAGGCTCTGGGGAGATCTTAGAGCCCCTTCCAGTCCCTAAAGGGGTTCCAGTCCCTAAAGGGGAGGGACTCTTGATCAAGGAGGGGAGCCATAGGACGAGGGGGAATGGTTTTAAACTGAAAGAAGAGAGATTTAAATTAGATCTTAGGAAGAAATTCTTTGCTGTGAGGGTGGTGAGACACTNNTCCCTGCCCAGGGCAGGGGGTTGGAACTGGGTGATCTTTGAGGTCCCTTACAACCCAAACCATGCTATGGTTCTATGATTCTATGATCAATGGTTGAGCATAGCAGAAAGAGCTTTTTTCATTGCTACATCCCCTGTGCCATTGTACAATGTGGAGCCTTTCAAATCAAAGAGCATTGGTGTGAGGGGAATAGCCCAGTTTCCACATTTTCACCCCCAGCTGAAACTGCAACTGCTAATAGTTACAGCGATGAGACATCTCTGCCTTATAGGAATAGCCTGGTATCAGGACTTTTTCTATTCATAAGTAGAGTTTGCATTTTGTCACTTTCAAGTTCATAGAACAAGGGTAACAAGTTACAAACCCCTGCCCTGGGCAGGGACACCTCCCACCAGACCAGGTTGCTCCAAGCCCCATCCAGCCTGGCCTTGAACCCCTCCAGCAATGGGGCAAGGCACATGATGTCCGTTAGTATGGACATAGAGACTAACCATTGCTACTAAATGTCTTTCAGCCTTAAGAATACTTTTACCACAGGAGTTGTGGACTTGCTATACACTTTATAGCAGTATATTTTCAAACAGTTCCAGAAAAAAAAAAAAAGAAGCCATTGCTTCTTGGGCCAAAAATGAGGTTTGCAGGTTCTCTGAGAAGCTGTCTGTGAATAATGCCCTCTGTGCTTACATCCCTGTTGCTAAGGTGTTTGTGATTGATAACTTTGAGTGATGAGTTTATTTTTGATATTGAGAAATACCTGACCAGGCTCCCTCCTCTCTCACAGTGCAAAAGGTCCCCTCAGCACTTCAAGCCTTACCTTACACCCGACTTGCCGAAACGATTCCACTATGCCAACAACATCCGCATCGATAAGGTCCATCTTCTGGTGGATCGGCAGTGGCTGGTTGTGAGGTAACATCATTTGTGTGACTCTTTTATCTCTTTTTTCATCCCTTTCTCAGCCTTATATTTTCCCTCACAGGTGGCCCCGCTTCCCGTTTTGCTTCAGGCTTCTTACATTTCCATGTTCGTTACATTTAAATTCTTACTATAAAAAAGCAAACGTGCCTTATACATGAAGCCAAGAATGTATTATTAATATGATTCAAATTGTAACAGTCTACTAAAAGAGTCATCGTTACTCCAGATGAAATTTTTATAGAATAAAAAAAAAAAGGAAGAAAAAATAAAATAAAGAAATAAATACAGAAGAAGTCTCAAAAAAAAAACCCCTAAAGCAAAAAAAAGGCACTTAAAATTGTTATACAAAGCCTTCCTAGACCTTTTCCTGGTGTTACTGTCACTCCTTTACTGTCCTTCTGCATCCTAAGGTTGATGCCTTCAGCCTGGACACGGCCAATAATCAGCATTAGGAGGCCGCCTTCCTCAGGAAGAACATGATGTCGATGTTTCTTTTCCTCAGTGTGGTCCAAACGGGGTTCCTTCCTACCTGTGCACTAACACTACAGCCTGCTTATTCTCCACTGCTCTCCAAGTTAACGTGACATCTCGGTTCACTAGATACGGTGCATTCTACACGTGTTTGTTATTTGTTCTTTATTCTCTTTCTTACCTCTAAGTCTGGCTTTGCTGAGTTCTAGATCTGCATGTTCTTCATTGACCATTGTTTTTTCAAATTATTTTGAACACCAGCTGTATTCAAATTAGACATAACCACCTTCTCATTACAAAAAATTGCTGTAAGAGCTAATCAATGAAAAAAAAATAGCTCTTAGCAAGTCAAGAGCAGTTCAGACAAGCTTTTGTCCTGAGGCTTCAAAAACTCAACATAAAGCCTGGGGTGGTAGCTGAAATATTGTATTTACTGAGCTACAGCACCGCAGTGGGGGAAGCATGAGCCCACTTGGAATTTCAAGAGGATTCACATAATAGAAAACGCTGGATCAGTGTATGATTTGGTTGTTTTGACACAACAAAATAATTGCCCTGGACATATAAAAAGAAGTGCCCGGTGAAAAATCTCATATTCACCCTTTTTTAAACTGTGCTCAAATGTTCTTGTGCCTCTGAAAACAGGATACATGTGCTTGACAACTGACATTGAATTGGGATGAATACTGGAATTGAATGGGATGAGTATCTCGTTATCTTTCCATGTATCCCAGCAACGGGTAAATTTCAACAAGCGTTAGTCATTATAAGTCAGACTATTCTGACATGTTATTAATTCTATAGTCCAGATACAGACATCCACATCTCTTCTTTGCCCTTTAGAATCCATGGTGAAAGTCTTGTAAGGCAAAATCCCTTGCAATCTTATATTGTTCCACAGAGGTGAACAGCAGAGTTCTCCCACTATACATTTTTAATTAAAATGCAGATACCACAGAATATAACTAAGGAATTCTTCCTAAACAGATTACACTTTTCTGCAACTTGTAGCTAGGTGAAGGCCTCAGTTCAAAATTAGCCCTTTTTAGCCTATTTATTTTGAAAGCATTAATTCACTGTACACCCAGTAGCTATGTAGGATAATTTATTTCTGTCCATAGCAATATCTGTTATGGGAGAAAGAAACCTTTAGAAAAGTGAACACCAGATGAGGAAAAAGTGCTACAATATTATGCCAGAGTCAGTTCTTAAGGTCTGATCCAAAGTCAGGATAACTATTATTCAGTGATTCTATTTGTGCCAGTTTTATTAATACTACGTGATGATTTCTCCTTAGGGATGCAAGTTTCAGAGGGTGTGATGGGGGTAACCATGGCTATAACAATGAATTTCAAAGTATGGAGGTAAGACAATTTCTGCTCAAGTCTTGCACCTTGAATATAGAATCATAGTTTTAGTAGTGTGCTTTGTCTTTCCACATCATGCAGACATGTAGACTGTGTATACACACCGGCTCCACACACTGATATTGCCTTTCATTGATGTGTACATGGCTGCTTCCTTGGGACTCTGTAGTAAAACTCGGGGCTCACCTTAACTCCGCGGAGGCAGAAAGACTACAGTAAACCAAGAATACTGGTTTAGATGGGACACTGAATTCTTTCGTTCTTTCTAACCTAATAAAATTTAACAAGGGCAAGTGTAGGGAGCTGCACCTGGGGAGAAATAACCCCCTGCACCAGGACAGGTTGGGGGCTGACCTGCTGGAGAGCAGCTCTGAGGAGAAAGACTTAGGAGTTCTTGTGGACAACAGCTTGCCCATGAGCAGACCATGTGCCCTTGTAGCCAAGAAGGCCAATGGCATCCTGGGGCGCATTAAAAAGAGCGTGGCCAGCAGGTTGAGGGAGGTCATCCTGCCCCTCTGCTCTGCCATGGTGAGGCCCCATCTGGAGTATTGTGTTCAGTTATGGGCTCCCCAGTTCAAGAACGACAGGGAACTGCTGGAGAGCCACAAAGGGCCACAAAGATGATAGGGCCTGGAACATCTGTCCTATGAGGAAAGGCTGAGGGACTTGGGTCTCTTTAGTCTGGAGAAGACTGAGGGGAGATCTGATCAATGCTTACAATTACTTAAAGAGTGGGTGTCAGGAGGATGGGGCCAGTCTTTTTTCAGTGGTGCCCAGGGACAGGACAAGAGGAAATGGGCACGGGCACAAACTTGAACATGGGAAGTTCTATCTCAACATGAGGAGGAACTTCTTTCCTGTGAGGGTGGCAGAGCCCTGGCAGAAGCTGCCCAGAGATGTGGTGGAGTCTCATTCTCTGGAGACATTCCAAACCCACCTGGACACATTCCTGTGGGACCTGGTCTGAGTAGACCTGCTCTGGCAGGGGGTTGGACTAGATGATCTCTTTAAGTCCCTTCCAACCCCATATGATTCTATGATTCATTCTTCCATTCTTCTACTGAAGCACTCACCAGAAAATCTCCATAGGTTCTGGTAGTTCAGTTGGACATCTGAAAGCCTGTGTGCTCAAATAGCCTAAAACTCATTGTTTCTGCTTACAAGACTTGATCATATCATCAGAGCAAAAAAGTCATTGTTATGTTAGTATGCTATTATGTTAGTATACCCCATACGGCAGTTTCATTTCAGTTTCCCCTCTAGTTACAGTAAAAATAGTTTGAGGTCTTGAGCTTTCAGTTTTTCACGTTTTTTTTTCTGTGATGTGAACCTTTAGGTAAGGTCAGGCGTGCCACTACTGGTCCCATACCCTGTGCCTAAGAATCAGGTTCTTCTAGATCTTCACAACTATATTAAAACCCTGTGTCAATATTTTGGTCTGAACTCTGCTGAGGGTTTGTATGGAAAGAAAAAGTGAATTCTGGTTACTGTACAAACCTTAACCCATGACTAAAGAAACTTTTTTTTCTTTATGAAGGAGAAAAATGTCCTAATGTCTTTTTAAAATTAATTAAAAATTCCTTTTCTACAATGGGGACATAAGGATATTATTTTAGAACAGATCATTGTCTTGTTTACTCATGTTTCCTGTACCTTATGGCAGGCAGCTCAGGAACCTTATACAGCAGTAGGAACTGATGTGAGACTATAAGTAGTACCAGGATTCTGCCACAATGTTGTATTTTAACTGAGAAAAGACTGTATTTTGTTCCAGTGTCCCTCTCTCTGTAAAACGGAGCTGAATTGCTTTTGAATTTGTATTCCTTTATGATAACATCTTTTGTTTTAATTCCATCTAGGCTATATTCTTAGCATATGGCCCAAGCTTTAAAGAGAAAACAGAAGTGGATGCTTTTGAAAACATTGAGGTTTACAACCTGATGTGTGGTGAGTAGGAACAATCCAGTACTTTAGGTGATAAACCAACAGAGTTTTCGAATATTAGTGTTGTAAAAGCTAAGAGTAACTCAAAATTCAGTGAATTCATGGAGAATGCAGGTCTTTTCACACAAAAACACTGAAGCCACTCTTTTTTGTACAGTGCTAAAACATAACTGCCAGAATTTGTTCTACTTTGAAGGATTTTTCTGATTGCAGGAGGAGTCCAGTAAAGAATCAGAGAGAAACTCTCCTGCCATGTGGGCTTGCTGTTGAAATAGTGCCTGGGGGATAATTTTGGGATAAGAATCTTGTAGAGTTACAGCCCTTGCTCGTGATTTAAGATGGACCATAGGTCCCAGAAGTGAGCAATCAGGAAATCTGTGCCTCAGAAAATACAGACTAAAGCATCACACAAAAATGCAGTAGATCAGTGCACTTCACAATGTGCTGCGTTTGCAATCGCATCTCATATTAAAATATGTTTACAAATTTCAAAATGTTTCAACAGATTTGCTGCACATTACACCAGCCCCAAACAACGGGACACATGGCAGCCTGAATCACCTCTTAAAAAAACCTTTTTACAGTCCTTCACATGCAAAGGAAGAGTCAGCTCCTTTTTCATGTCCAGTTTCCCAGCTGATTCCAGAAGATGAACTGGAATGTACATGCCCAAGTGTAAGTAGGGGCTTTTGGGATCTTTTACTCACCTTTATTGTGTGTTCTCTTGTCTTTGGTTTTTCTAAACTATGGATTCATTCTGAATGATTCTCTTATATCTTGCAGATAACAAATGTTACGATAATAAATGAGAGGTTAAATCTCACCACAGAAGAAAGTAAGTAGCAAGAAATGAAAAGTACAGCAATATTTTAAAATCTATGCCTGGTTTAGATTTTATGTTATTGGTTTCAGTAGGAATTGTTGCATTATAAATTGCAATTTAAAGTAGAGAAGCCAAGTCAGAAGCGTAACTTTTTTTCTTTGCATTTCTTTAAGAAAAGTTAATTGATACTGTTGTAGTAACATTTGTGCATAGGAACTGGGTCTGAAACACATTAAAATCTTGTGGAAAAACCATACAGGTTTCAGTAATCTTTGGAGAAAACCAGAGCACTTCTATGCCCTAACTTTTGTTTGCCACCTTGTAACCATAATTCTACCTTTCTCTGATCAAAAATTCCCAGATATTTCTGTGTGCTTTTAAAGGGCTTTCTGGAAGTTTTAGGAAGAACTCTGATGCTTCCTAGCCAAATAAGATGTAAATTGCACTCTACTGGCAAGACAAGTTGGGAAGATTTTTATTGGTATGAAACTGCAAAGAAACAAGAATTTGCAAGTCTGATATATTACATCGACTTATATACATCAAAAATAACATGAAAACTATTTTCTACATTTTTTAATCCACTCAGAAGTAGAGAGCTTAAAGAAATGCAGCCCATGTTTGCTGTTGGTTCTATTTGTCTTCATTAATGGTTTTGTTTACATTTTTCTCTGCTCTCTTAAACCTTTGTGCCATCCAAAATGCTATGGAAAAGTGAATCAATAATGATTGCTTCATTTCTAGTAAAGAAGGCAAACTCGTATCATTTGCCATATGGGAGACCCAAAGTTCTGCAGAACAACAAAGTCTACTGCCTCCTTTGGCATCACCAGTACGTGAGTGGGTACAGCTATGATATCTGGATGCCACTGTGGACCTCATACACTCTGAATAAGTCTGTAAGTTACCTAATATCTGTACCATTCTTAAATATGTAATATAATGTATAGAAAATGGGGTTCATTCGTCATGATTAAGGACCGGTGGATAACATGTGGCCTTATGTCTGAAAAAGGGCCTCTGATATCTTTTAAGTTTCAACTATCTTAAAATACTGTTAAAAAAAATTAGAATAGCCATTCGTTAGAGACACAAGATTTTCAAAATCAGAAGCTTTTGAGCTTTTCTATGAATATCGTGGTCTTTTTACTATTAACAAACTGCAAGATGGTTTGTACTAATGCATATTTCTGTATATTCTGATTATTTGCTCTCTGTTACATTCTATAATCTCTGAAAAATGTAGTTATAGCTGAATAAGCCTCTGAGACTTCAAGAGCATATGGCTCTGGAATAAATTGTTTCAGTTGTCAGGGTCAGTAATGCTAGTGGATGTTCATGGACTTAATTCCCCCTCTACTCTAATTTGACCCTTTTTCTAAGTTTCCCTTGAGGAAATAACTTTTATGTTGATATTGCTGTTTGAAAAGAACTGTTATTGATGTTTACGTGATTTCTTATTTCATCAGTACAAATATGGGGAAATTATTTTAATCAAATGTTAGTATTGCAGAGAGTTTTACTCCAAACTATTTTTCATCCCATGTGGTATATATATTTTCCATTAATATACAACCTGACCATAGTAGCTTTATAAAAGTAAGTAAAGAAATTAAAGCAAGGAGTACAAAGAGGCACGAGAAGTACATTGCAGTTCTTTATTTCTGCTCATTTTTAACCAATCAAAATAAACAATGTGGTGAAAATCAATTTAAATGTTTAACTACTGTTTATAAAGGTATAAAGCAAATAAATATGTTCCGTTCTTACCAAAATTAAAATAAATGATGTGTAGATGAGTATGAAAAAGAAAATGCAGTTAAACACAGATCATATTCTGATGTTTTAGTTAATGCTATTGTAAAACTACAGTAGGGGTTATAGGGGAAAAAAAAATAAAGGTTATAGAAACAATTAGCCTCATCAGAATCACTTTTGGCCAGATCTTGGCTAGAGTGCATGTTAATTTGTCTTAGCTGAAGTTAGGGAAACTTAGCCAATAAACATTTACTGAATTTGCTATGAATTTTTTTAGCTTTAAATCTTCAACAACGCAGACTTTTACGGAGACAGCATCCTCAGAGATGAGGTGACAGTGTCATCTTTATATACTAGCTGCTTTCCAGGAGGATGTGACATCAAGTCTATGCTTCCAGAAATATGTAAAAGTGACGAATGAGCCAAACTTGTCACCTGTTTTTTGCCTAGAGGTCTAACCTTATTTTGCCACTACAATTTTACGTGCTGCATAAGGATTTCCCTGAATTACCTAAAAACAGAAGTAGAGGAAAAAACACCTGGCAGAAAACATCAGCATCCAGTACTTTCATTGACCTGATTCACTGTGAAAATAGAAGATTCAATGAAGTCCGTTCTAGAAAGTTAAAACCATACAAAGCATCGGGTTAGCCACAGCTGTGGGTGTGATATTTTCTTTTTTTTCCCTTTTCAACAGGAAAACACAGCTCTTCCTCCCACTGTTTCAGACTGTCTGCGGGCTGATGTTAGAATCCCTGCTGCTCGGAGCCAAAATTGTTCCAACTACCCAGAAAGACTGACCTTTACCCGCAGTTTCCTCTATCCTCCCAGTGAGCACGGGTCTTTTTATAGCGAGAGCTTAGAAAGTCTTAATCAGCTGGATGTGGGTTTGTGCTTAAACATAAACCCAAACACCAACACAAACTTCTGTGGATCAGCAGGTTGGGCAGAAAAAGGTTTCCAGTGTTTGCAGGCTGACCAAAAGCAGGGCTTGTATCTAAATATTTTGGGTTTAGACCATTTCTTTTTTTTCTTTTAAAAATGGAACAACTTGAATGTGGTGGAAACTGGGTTGGGAAGATGTAAAGGGTTGGAGTGAAGGGCTGTCCCTCATCCTCTGGATGAATGTTCATTTCCTATTGTCTAATTTGATAATTACTTTCTTGAGTAGACTGTACAAATAAATTTGGAGCTATGTTTGTAGACGGATCCTACACTCATGCTCAAATATAAAATGTAATTGAATTACCCGTACCCGCAACTTATAATGACATAGGGATCAAATTAATCTGTGGGTATAATATTTCATTAGTTTCTATTTTCTTCTTTTATATAGACTTCAATTCATCTGCTCTTGAACAGTATGATGCCTTACTCACCAGCAATATTGTTCCCATGTATAGAGCTTTCAAAGGTAGGTTGCAAAATTTTGATTAATTTTGATTAATTTTCTATAACTATGGTTGTGGATTGGATAAAGCTGTGACAAGGACTTAAAAACATTAATGCGTGGCCTACAGTATATCCAGATCTTGTGCACATATATTTAAAACTTTTTAAAAATATATGTGTGAAATTTTAAATCACGCTTATCTAAGTTATCTTTTTTTTTTTCCTGTGTATAGTTCTGTCTGACATCTGCTTAGGTGCACCTGCTCACTTTTGAATTTTCTTTTCACCTCCTGTGTCCTGTCCTAACATGAAATATTGACTATGAAACTTTCATGAAAATATCCCTTTGGGGAAATGCTCAAAGTGAATGGAGACCTTTCCTTTTGCAAGGTCTCAAGAGAGGACAGGACGAAGTTTTACAAATGAGGAAGTGTAGTGACAGGACAAGGGGCAATGGTTTTAAATTGCAAGAGGGGAGGTTTAGATTAGACGCCAGAAAGAAATTCTTTGCTGTGAGGGTGGTGAGACACTGGAAGAGGTTGCCCAGAGAAGCTGTGGCTGCCCCATCCCTGGAAGGGTTCAAGGCCAGGCTGGATGGGGTTTTGAGCAACCTGGTCTGGTGGGAGGTGTCCCTGCCCAGGGCAGGGGATTGGGACTGGATGAACTTTAAGGTCCCTTCCAACTCAAACGATTCTATGATTCTAAAAAAAGTCCTGATACAGTGCCTGTTCCATCAAGCAGAAACTCAAACCAGAGAATACTCGGAATATTTACTTCAGGCAGATGTTTCTGTTATAAAAGTGCAGTGAGCTGCTCTCCTGCTTTCCGATGAGATTAAGTTAATTTTCTTTCTAGTGGTTGCTGTGTTTTCAGATTCGATATGAAAGTCAATAATGCACATTGGCTTAGTTGTCTTTAAGTGATGTTTATACCAGTCAAGGGTTTTTTCCTGTTTCCCATAGAAGCAGAGGAAGACCCTACACTGACCAGTGGAATGGCCCGTGACATCCTGCTCAATCTATAAATGGGGGTTGGCTGGGGTGGGGAGGAATCCACGATCTCTGCTCAAATCGAGCTGGGCAATTCCCTCTTCTCCCTACCCTTCTGGGAGTGAAGGGGGAGTGAGTCATCAGCTGTGGCTGTATGTCCTGGTTGCTGGCTGGGGTTAAACCACAACAGCTACATTAACTCTTTCCATCCAGCCTGACTCACATTTGTTTGTAACCACTGATAAGAAATTTTCTAGAACTGCTCATTGTCCTTTTAGGCTTCGGCGCGTTTTAGGTAGAAAGAAGAAAAAGCTGGAAGAAAAGTGATGATTTAACTACCTTTCTAATGTATCCAGGTCTCATTCATTCATTCACTCATGTCATATGAAAAACAGGGACCCAGAAAACCTAAGTAACTCTAATCTTCTGAGTAAATCAAAAACATTGTGAAAAATTCACTCTTCCAAGGAAAAATTTACAAGAGATTTAAACTTACAAGAAGTTACCCTAGACCATAAGAAAGAGGCAAATTCATAGGAGATGCCCTTGACTCCCTAAACCCATCTGTGGGGTTTTTTTTGCCATGATAGCTGTAAATATTCAAATAGTCTCATTATCTTCTCTCCAACAAATTGTGTTTTCTCTAATAGTATGTGTGAAATAAGCCGAATCGCCTAGTGACATTTGACATGAGTTCTGCAGAGCAGGACTAACATTCAGGTGGTAACTTCAAAATTGTCTTAAATATGCTTATATTTTCTTTTAATGACAGAAATATGGGACTATTTCCATAATGTGCTTCTTCAGAAGTACGCTAGAGAAAGGAATGGAGTAAATGTTGTCAGTGGACCAGTGTTTGATTACAATTACGATGGCCATTTTGATACACTTGATGAAATTAAGCTGTAAGTACATGGAAGAGCCAGAAGCCAAACTCCAGATTGATTCCCACTGTATTTCCGAGCAAACACATTTCTATTTATAAAGAACAAGAAACAAGTATCTTCACTCAGTCGTGTAACTGGGAATGAAAAATGTCCCATTCCCCAGTGGCATCTTTGCACAACTGTGACTTACAAAGGTCACTTGAAGGTCTGACAAGTTCTAGGTACATCTTAGTGAGTTCTGGTAGTATAACAAAATATGTTTTAAAATTCATCTGCTTGTAGAAATGAGTATAAGAGAAGACTTACATTAAAAAAAAATCTATAAAAGAGAAATACAAAATATAAAGAACAATGAATTATGTTAGTGAATGAGTACAGAAGGAGTTAAAAAAACAGAATGAGAACAAACAATTTAGATCATTCCAAATATAGGGAAAAATGCCTTGTGACAGTAAAAATACTTTAGTTGAAAAGTGCTGGGAAATCCACTTAGCTGAATCTGTCACTGGAGATGCTTTATTCAAGGCTAGACTTCATACCACATCTGTCAAAAATGGTTTGAGAATGGGAAAATCAGCTCTGCCACGAAGTAGGAGGGTGGAAGGGAGGAGAGACTAGAACTTCCTTCCAAGCAGATGCTGTAATACCCAGTCGACCACATAATGTTGTCTACAGTTTGGAATAAGCATGTTTTATTCAGCGTGGTTAGTCATTCCTACGAACCCGTATAATGATTTCGGTGATGGTGTTTGGCTGGACACTGAAGATATACAGCAAATTTGGGAAGCGTTCAGCTCCTCAGAAGTTTATACGCAAAAGTAGCCACGTTGACAGAATAGCCAGAAAAGGGAGGCAAAGACATCTTGAATCAGGTGTTCTCAACTGGTTTCTGTAGCATGTGGCCACAAGTCAGTGTTCTGGCATATCTTGCTGGCAAGGAACCTGAGCCTAATTTGCTCATCACCCTTCTCCAATTCAGTTTCATGTGGCTGAGAGTCTTAATGCAATGAAGGGCAAACACGGTGGTCTATCCTGTCTCTTCCAGATGTAGGGATCTCTGGCCTTGGCAAAATAGAACATTGACCATGTAAGCAATCCTGCTGGTTTCAGTGGGACTGCTTGTAGCAAAAGGTCTAATCCATGCACGTTTGGCTGCTCATGCAACAGATAGTGAGGCTGCTTACCCCCATCAGGTATTTATTTCAGTTACAAGATAAATTAAAGTCATACCATAGAGGAAGATCTATGCTGAGATAAGTTCTATAAATTCCTAACGGCATCAGTGGTTTTAATACTTGACTTCTAGGTGAATGCCTTAATTGATGTTTGTTTTGTAGGCATGTAAACAATACGGAAATCCCTGTCCCGACCCATTACTTTGTGGTTCTGACCAGCTGCAAGAACAAGGTCTACACTCCACTGAACTGTTTGGGGTCCTTGGATGTTTTGTCTTTTATCCTTCCTCATCGACCTGACAACACTGAAAGCTGCGCTGTAAGTACCGTTTCTAGGCTCCTGTGTGCCCATGAGCTTTGTGAACTGATTCCCAGTGGGCTCTGGTCATCTGGAGAGTCTTTAGAAGTCTCAGTGTTCAATTAATTCATTCCCTATGAGTTGAGAGTGAGCTGAGAGCTAAAGCGATGACTAGGAGAGAAGAAACTCTAGGAGAGGCAGCGGGAAACTAATGAATAGATATCAAGCAAGGAAAAAGAAGAAAGGAGGGTTTGAGAAGAGGACTTGGAGATGCTGTCACCTGAGAATGGCAGCACAGCCAACTAGGTGATGAGATGGCTTTATGGGAGGCTGCAGGCTAAACTTACTCCAAAGGTATTAGAAGACTTTGAGTGTTACTCCTTTCAATGTATCTAGAAGAATTCCTTCAATCCATTGTTCTACCTTCACCAGGCATATAGATAGATGGTTCCACAGCTGAAATTCATACTTGGGTGAAATAAAATCTATGATTACCACTAAGAGTGTAAATCTCAGGTTTTGTAGAAAACTAAATTAGCTGAGTGTAATATGGAATTGTTAAACCAGACGAGTGTTCCATAAATTCTGGGATCATAGAACCATAGAATAATAGAATGGTTTGGGTTGCAAGGGACCTAAAGGTCATCCAGTTGTAACCCCCTGCCCTGGGCAGGGACACCTCCCACCAGACCAGGTTGCTCCAAGCCCCATCCAGCCTGGCCTTGAGCACCTCTAGGGATGAGCCATGGCTTCTCTGGGCAACCTGTTCCAGTGTCTCACCACCCTCACAGCAAAGAATTTCTTCCTGAGATCTCATCTAAATCTTCCCTCTTTCAGTTTGAAGCAGATGGTGATGCAGAAGATTCCTTAGCTCAGTGTGTGTATGACAGTCTCCCCACAGAGAAGTGTAGCTGTGCAGACTTGAACTGGCCCTCAAAGAAATAAAATTGTGTGTATTTAGTTTATTTATAACTTTGAATTCATAACTTCAGACAGGTGCAAGGAACAACTTGGGTGTCTCCACTTTTGTGGTGTGGATAATCCCCACCAGCCCAGTCATCTCTTCAGTAGTTGGGAGCTGACTAAATAAACTAAATAAATAATTTGAATGAATTATTTTTTAGACTTTAGAAACTAAAATATATTATTTCTAAAATTTAGCATCAACGCCCAAATATGGCATTTGGTATTTCTTGTACCTTGCAGTGTTGTAAATTTAGTCAACCCTTTGTGCCAGGAGCAGTTACTGGTAACTGGAAAGCAAATTACCGTCGGTTTGCAGAACAACTTGGTAGTAAAAGAATTGAGCAATACCAATTTTGATCAATTAGTGCCTACATTTCCATCGTTTCTGCTGTCTACCTGGTGATTATTATTGCTGTTGGACAATCCAGACGGAGCTGCTGTCAGGACTTCGCTCTGGTTGTCCAGACTTTGCTCCAGCCTGGGCACTGCAGTTAATTTATACTGTAACTAAAATTGTCCTCACTTGTATGTTTAAAATATGACTCAACTCTACTTGGCAGTTAAAAGTCGTACCTGCCGTTTCAGCGTAACCCTGTTTCTCTGTTGCTCTGGAGGTGGGATGAGGGATGTCTCATGAGATCCCTCAATGCAAGGCTGCAAAGATGTCGAGGGGAAAGCCTGGAAGAAGTTTCACCAACTTGAGGCCTTTAGTCTGTCAAACCAGTTCAAACACCAGTTATCACCGACCACCACCACCAAAGATCAGAGCAAGTGCCTTGTATGTGTTTGAACCTTGGTTTTGTTTGCTTTGGCAGGGAAATAAGCCACCATCCCAATGGGTGGAAGAAAGGATTCAGGCTCATTCTGCGCGTGTCCGGGATGTGGAGCTGCTGACTGGGCTTGACTTCTACCAGGAAAGAACGGAACCCGTCTCCAACATCCTACAGCTAAAGACGTTTTTGCCAATATTTGAGACTGAAATTAACTGAGCAGCTGTTAAAAAAAGTGACAGTGCTTGGAAGAAAGAAAATTTAAATAAATTTTAACTTTTTTCCTTGCTAAATAATGAAAAGAAACACGACTGAAGCTCTTCTGTAGGAAAACACACTTGGGGGAGCTAATTTCTTTTTTCAAATTTGTGTTCTTAGTTGGTACAAAACACTCCATCAGAATAAAAACTACCTAAAGTAATTTAAATCATTGCTGAGCCAGGCTTTCAAAACAGAGAATATCTTATTAGTACTGGTTTGGAAAAAAACTGAAACACCTACAACAGGAATATGTTTCATCATAGAGAGACCCCAGAATTGCAAACTGTGTTGAAAACATTTCATAATAGAATTGGGAAAGGGCAAGAGTTTGAGAGGAGTGTGTGGGGATTTTCCCTTGTGTTTATCAGAGAGGTTATAGTTACCTAATACTAGCGTGTCCTGAAATGTTCTGAATTTCACTTTCTCACCTATTAATTCACATGGGAACTGCTATGTATTCAGAAAACATCCTCAGTTTATACATACTGGAAGTGTCTTCTATGCTCATCCTCTTGTGTTTTCCACTTGGGTTGATTCATTATGCCAGTAACAAGTGAAGTAAATAAGCTATTTTCTGTGCCCTTCATAAATCTTGAAAGCATTCTGAATGTGAAGATGTAGTAGAAAACCTCTCACCAGAAGAATTTTGTCTGGACATTTACCTGTATTTGCAATGATTTTCGAGTGCCTGGCAAAGTCTAAATGTTTGTGTCTATTTTAAAACGGTTAAACCTGAGATTAGAGTGTAAAATTAGCGGTGACACCTGAAAAATGGTCATTGTTGCTTTCCGCAGTGAGTTTATACACAGAGACTCTCAAACTCACACTGTGCTGGACACAGGTTCCTGCTGGGACAGGCGGTGGAAATTCCCGGATTCCACCACGGCAGAACTGTCAGGCGTTAATTGAGTGTTGAGGTGAAAATGCTGCCTGGCTGAGTAACTGTGGGGAATCGACTGTTCAGCAGCTTTATAGGCTCAGTGCGGGGAGTTTTAAAGAAACATGTCCATGGCATCCTGGGGGGGTGTCAGGAAGAGTGTGGCCAGCAGGTGGAGGGAGGTCATCTCCCCCTCTGCTCTGCCCTGGTGAGGCCCCATCTGGAGCACTGGGTCTAGTTCTGGGCTCCCTAGTTTAAGAAGGACAGGGAACTGCTGGAGAGGGGACAGCAGAGGCTACAAAGATGATGAGGGGCCTGGAGCATCTCTCTGATGAGGAAAGGCTGAGGGACTTGGGTGTTTTTGGTCTAGAGAAGAGAAGGCTGAGGGGGGATTTGATCAACAACTCAACGCCTATAAATACTTCAAGGGTGGGTGTCAGGAGGATGGGGCCAGTCTTTTTTCAATGGTGCCCAGGGACAGCTCAAGAGGAAATGGGCACAAACTTGAACATGGGAAGTTCCACCTCAAGATGAGGAGGAACTTCTTTCCTGTGAGGGTGGCAGAGCCCTGGCAGAAGCTGCCCAGAGATGTGGTGGAGTCTCCTTCTCTGGAGACATTCCAAACCCACCTGGACACATTCCTGTGCGACCTGCTCTGGGTGGACCATCTCTGGCACGTGCTTGGACTGGATGATCTATTTAGGTCCGTTCCAACCCCATATGATTCTCTGATTCTGTGAAAAATTGCTTAATTTTTCACAATTGTAAATGTAAGTAGTCGTGGAATGGAGGGGATGTGTCTATGTAAAAAATAAAGTTTTTAAAGCCCATACAAAAAAAAAACCCACACCAACCCAAACCGTCTCATTTAAGAATAGAATTGGTCTTTCACTGCATAGTGTATCATACCCTAACTCTGGTCTATGAATTTACACAGCATAGACTAATTTAGGTGTGTAAATTAACTAGTCTGGAATTTTAAAATTCCTTTCAGACATAAGTAGAAACAGTTTCTTCACAGTGTAATATTTGGTTTGTCTATGTCTATGTTTGCAATTTACAGTAGAACTAATTTGACTGATGTGATGTTGCTGTGCCTTGATATAATTAAATTTGAATTAAGCCCCCTATCACCAACCATGGCAGCAAGACAACACAGTTCAGTAACGAAAGAAGATTTCTGGTGTAGATAGAGGTGGGAATTGTGTGTATCTCCAGGTGCCAGTCTGATGAAATAACATCTTTGAAGTTTGCCTGGACTTTGGCAAATTAATTTCATCCCTGCTGTCACACACAACAGCTACAAATATAGCTGCAAAATTAAGCTGCTTTCCTCCTTTAGAAGCTTCTTTAATATTCTTTTTTATCAAAATGTCCGGCCTCACCCCCCAGTAGCATCAACCCTGCTGATAGAAGTTGGCCCCTTCTGCAAAAAGATGCCTATCAGGCCAAAAAAACTGTTATTTCTCATTCAGTATTTGTACAGCATCTGACACAAGAGGGCCTTGATCAGATATTTGGGTTTTACACAAGCTTTTGTGGTGACAGAGCTTGGAGTTGCAGTTGCTGTAATAAAGCAAATACGGACGTGGTTCTGCTGTAGTTATCTTTTATTTCCCCTGCGGTTCACTCAGCCATGGTAATATCTATCTAGCATTCAGAAGTGTAGTGGGTTGTTTACGGATGAAATTATGGAGGAATATCTAAGTGAAGTGATGGAAGGACTTGCTTCTCAACCCTTTACCTTCCCCTTGGTGCTGGTGCCTGGCTGCTCTCTTCTTGTTATGGAGTCTTTGTCTTCCTCACTGCCAATTCTTTCTGCAGTCTCGTAGGGCTTCTCTCACACCCCATGACACAAACCCTGCTACAAACCCCTTCTGACAGCATCGTGCTCCCTCTCCTTCTCCCCAGAGGCTGTAAGGTCCCTCTCTTTGTTGAACCTGTGGTTTCACAGGCCTCCTTGAACCTCGTCTTTATCACTTCCAGGAACAACCGTGGGAAGCTTTCTTCCTCCCACCACTACTGAGTTCAACCAGGGAGCCCAGCCATCAACTGCTTAGGACACATCTGGATTTATGACTTCTTTGGTGGAAAACTGTGGGATAAGTGTCCAGAGAAGGGCAAGGGAGCTAGTGAGGGGTCTGGAGCACAAGTCTTGTGAGAAGAGGCTGAGGGAGCTGGGGGTGTTCAGCCAGGAGAAAAGAAGGCTGAGGGGAGACCTTCTCGCTCTCTCCAACTCCCTGAAAGGAGGGGGTAGCCAGGGGGGGTCGGTCTCTTTTCCCAAGGAACAGGCAATGGGATAAGAGGAAATGGCCTTAAGTTGCCCCAGGGGAGGTTCGGATTGGAGATTAGGAACAATTTTGACACTGGAAGGGTTA
>BJBW01001379.1:822-29294 GCA_004320125.1 Scolopax mira
AACAAAAAAACCCACCAAACAAAAAAACAAAACTGAAGAAAAAAAAAACACAAAAAAAGGGAAAAAAAAAAGATACTTGTGTCATGATGTTCTACGAATGATCCATTGTAAATTTAAATGCCATTTTTCACTGTACTGGTGAACAAAATGCGATGAATAAAATACATTCATGTACCGAGGCCGGGCCCGCAGCCGCTGCTCCTTTCTGTCCCCCCCGGTGGGTTTTGGGGGTGCTGCGGGATGGGGGGGACAGGACCTGACCCCGGAGTCCTTTGCCGGCTCCCCGCGGGGTGGGGGGGGGCACCGCCTGACCCACTTATGCCTTTTGCCAGAAATAGCAGCCCGGCAGCTCGCGCCGCTGCCATGTGTCACCGCCGTCCCTCCCAGGAGGGGTCCCCTCCATGCCCCCCACCCGTCGGCCACCCTGGGTGGGGGGTTGGTGACCCTGGGGACACCCCTGGTGGCAGCCACTGCACTGGCACCCACACACCGGCCCCCCCATGGCAGCAGCCAGCCCCGCCGGCACAGGCTGTCACGGCTGTCACACACGTGTGGCCGGGGGGGATGACAAGGACACAGTGTCCTTGCACACCCCCACAGATGAGGAGTCTGGTCCAGGGGTCCTGGCCTGGCACTGAGGGGCAGCGGGTACCCCCCATTCTGCCCCCCACAGCCAGTGCTGGCACCCCCCCATCCTGCCCCCAGCCCAGCTGTGCCGGGAGGGGGGGGGGATGTCAGGGGGCCGCTCCCCGCAGGATGGATGGGTGGAATTAAACCCGATTTGGTTTCATTACCGCAAAGCCCAGAGCCCTGGCTGCTCTCCAGGGCCTGGGGGGGAGGGGGGCATCACCCGCTCTTCGGAGCATCCTGCTGCTCCCCCGGGAGAAATGTCCGTGTCCCCCTTTTCTCCCATCAACGAGCAGCTTGGGGGGGGGATGGACACACACGCTGGTTCCCTGTCCCCCACCCGCGAGGGTGCAGCAGCTTAAGGCTTTATTGGGTGGGGGGGGAGACCAGGGAAGCCCCGCCCCTGCCAGGTCACAGCTGGATGGCAAGAAGGTAGTCCTCATCGTCATCTGGGGACGCGGGGGGTGGTGGTGGGTCAGGGGGGGCCGGGGGCTGGTGCAGGCGTCGCCCCAGGGCCAGGTCGGAGGGGTCGAGGGGCTGCCCCTTGCGCATGAGGTAGAGGAAGTAGTGGAAGGCAGCAGGGTCCCCGTCCCCGCAGGGGACGTGCCGCAGGGACCACCCAAAGGCCTCCTGGGCCAAGTGGGGCTTGCGGAAGTGGGGCTGGGCGAAGGTGATGGAGATGAAGCAGCCCCCCGGGCGCAGCACCCGGCTCACCTGCGGCGGGAGAACCCCCCGGGAGCAGGCCGGGGGGACGACACGGTGAGGTTCAGCCGCTCTGGCAGGGCTGGCTCCGTCCCCAGGGCCCCCAGCCTATCTCACTGCACCCCCTAATCGCCCCCTCTCTTGTCCCTTCCAGAGACACCTACCTCGGCTCTGACGTGTGCCCAGACCACCCGCAGCTTGGGGACCCCCAGGCACCACCTCTCCCTGTGCCCCAAAACCCCAAACTCTTCACCCACAGCATGGAGACCCAGCCCTGGCATGGGGAAAAGCTTCCCCCCTCCCCAGAGCAGCGCGGGACCCCCATCGCATCCCTTCCCTCCCCTCCCCAGGGCACCCAGCGCCCAACCCCCGACAGCACCCAGTGGACGAGGTAGGGGGGCGGGTTGGATGGAAAAGGACTTGACCCTTTTAATCACCATTTTCTCCCCGCTGGAACTAAGCCCCCGCTCGCAGGATGGAAAAGAACATCAATTTTCTTGCTTGGCTTTATCCAATGTCAAAAGGCTTTTACGGCCAGCGCGGGCGTGCTCGGCATGCAAAGGCAGCTCCCGGGGCGGGCGGGCGGCCAACCCCCCCGCCAGCCCCCCTGCCCCAGGCGGGGACACCCCCAGACCACCCCCCCGGCAAGGGCAGAGCCACGGCGGCGGGGGAGCGGGCTGGGGGCCAAGGGGGGGTTCCCAAGCCCTGTTTTAATCCTGTTGGGAAGCTCCAGGGCTCAGCGCCAGCTGGGGCTGGGGCTGGAGAGGTGACAGGCAGACAACGTGTGTCACACACACACACACCCCCCCCCCCATTGCAATGGGGGTTTTGGAACCAAACCTGAGTGTTTTGGCCAGAAAAAGGGGAAGGAAGGCCCTTGCATGCCCCCCAGCCCGGGCACCCAGCTCAGCATCCTTCCCACACGGCGCTGGGTGCATCCATGCTGGAACAGCCCCATGGATTCCCAAGTGACAGGCCGTGGTGGGGGGGTCCCCGGGGTGGGGGGCAGACAGGGATCTCCCTCTGGAGCCCAGGGAGAGGCATCCCACATCCCATCTCTCATTAATAGAGCACTAATGGCCGTTGCTTAGAGACGGGGGCAGGAAATCTCCCCATCTGCGGGCCAGGGCCGGGCCGGGGGGGGGGGGGAGGAGGAGGAGAAGGAGGTTGGGGGGGGCTGCTCCCCCTCTGGCACTGACCCATCACCCCCGGGTCACTGGGACAGGGCTGTCCCCAGCGCAGCCCCACAGGCAGGGCAGATTTTTAGGTCCTTATGTCCCCCCCAGGGAGAGCAGAACAGAAGCCGTGAAAACCTTGTTTCCCCCTGTGAAAAAGGGGGTGGGGGCGAGGAAGGGGCAGGGGGCAGCGATGGTGCAGAGGGTCCGGCAAAGACATGAGCGGGTGGGAACACCCTGTGAATCCCCCCGGGGACAAGGACAGTGGGGACCAGCTGCGGGCAGAGGCCAGTGCCCAGCGGTGCTGGGGGGGGAGGGCAGGGATTGAGCGGGGGATTAAAAAGGGAAAAAAAAGGGAAAAGCAGCACTAAATCCCTGCTGCCTGTCCTTGTCATTTGGCCAAACAGCAGAGCTGGCAGGGCAGGGCAGGGCAGGGCCGGGCCCCCACGGTGAGGACAGACCCACTGCCCTCAGCACTGGGGGTCCTGCTCCCCCCTGGGCTCTGGGGGACAAGAAAGGATGGGGGGCAGTAGCCATAAACCCTCCCCAATCAACCCATGTCCCCCCCCCCAGGGATGCCGTGCAGATGTAGCAATTAATTACCCTTGCAGTCATTCCCCTGGGACAGGGGGGGCTGCCAGGACCTGCACCCCCACACCAGGCTCTGCCTCCACTAATTAACAGGGCCGGAGGCATCGCCCGTCCCTGTGGCAACACCATGGCCCAGTCGATACTGACGAGGGTTGCCATGGCAACCCTAG
Organism: Scolopax mira; assembly: GCA_004320125.1. NCBI lineage: Eukaryota > Metazoa > Chordata > Aves > Charadriiformes > Scolopacidae > Scolopax > Scolopax mira. The sequence goes on from BJBW01001379.1 coordinate 4,088, forward strand.
ACCAGAGGATGGAGACCCCAACTAACAAGATCGAAGCTGGGGCGGGGACAGGCCCCAAGGTCCTCACCTTGCCTGGGCAGGCAAGGCCACCTCAGTGTCCCCTCCAGGTGCCCCTTGGGTGCCCCCAGAGCCACCCTCGCCAGGACGGGGCCCATCTCCACAGCCAACCCTGAATATTTGGTGTGCAACTAAGGATGGGGGTCACCCAGTCCCCAGCTCCCCAGGGGGACTCCTGCTCCATCCACCTCCCTGGGGAGAGGAGGTCTCTCACCCCAAATAAGGGCTGACATCACCCCAGGTGCCCCTTTGCAGGTATTGGGGGGCAGAGGCAGCGCCTGGGGCATCCCCAGGGAAACAGGGTGTCGAGGGGACGTTCCACACCCCCACCTGCCCCAAAGAAGGATGGGGTCCACCCTCTGCCCCCCACCTCCCCCCGCCTTACCTCCACCAGCGCCCGGTGCATGTCGGCAGCCGCCCGGGGCGAGACGTGCCAGGGGTCGGTCTCCTCCGCCAGGAAGACGTCGAGGGTGCCCTTCTCCAGCACCACGTCGAAGGCGGCATCGGGGAAGGCGAGGGCGCGAATGTCCATGACGGCCCAGCGCAGGCGGGGGCAGCGGGCGTAGCGGGCACGCATGGCGGCGATGCAGGCGGGGGAGAAGTCCACGCTGGTGACGTCGGGGTAGCCCCGCTCGTGCAGGTCATGGCTCAGGGCACTGTTGCCGCAGCCTGCGCCAGGGCAGGGGGTCACTGGGATGCCCGCGGGGACACTGCCTGCACCCCAACCCTGCAGGCGCCCCAATCCGGCCCAGGCACACCCCCAGCTGGAGGGGAAATGGGTCATCGCCTCGGCACTAATTAGTGAGTGCTGGGATAGCTCTTAGTTACCCCCTTCCCGGGCACCACGGGACATGGGGTGAGGGCAGCCCCCCGCATCCTGGATCCCCCCTCCTCTCCGGGACACGGGGGCACCCGTGGGGAGGCAGAGAGGGGTCGGGGGGGGGGGGGTCCCCAGTGTCCCCCTCCCAGTGCCGTGGGGCAGGAGCCGGCTGTGTCCCCCCAGAAAGCCTACGGTGGGGCAAATCCATGCAACGTCTTGGGCGGGGGGGGGGGAGGAACTCACCCGGGACGGAGGCACAGGCAGAGGGATCAATATCCCAGGGGGACCGCGGTAAGACACAGGCCCCCCCACCCCACCCCGGTGCGGCGGGCACGGACCCCCCCCCCCTTTCCTTTCGCCGCTCCCGGGGGGGGTGGTGGTGGCTCGGGGAGTGGCCGATAAGCGCGGGTGGCGGCGGCTGATCCGCTAACAGGATCGGTGATTACACCCGCCTAATCCCGCCGGCGGAGCGGGATTACCGGGCGGTGACACCGACCGGCCCCGCCGCCCCCTCGCGGCCGGTACCCGCCGGGAGGGACCCCGGCCTCCCTACATCCCCCCTCCCTCTCCGCCGCCGCCGAACCCCGGAGGCACGTACCGAGGACGAGGATGCGGTCTTCGGGGCGCAGCTCAGGCTCCAGCTGCGGGAGGTAACGGGAGAGTCCCCCCAGCCACTCCCGGGGCTCGGCGCCCTCCTGCCGGTACAGCGCCTCCCAGAACCGCCGCTGCCGGTACCGGCAGCGGCGGTTCTGGGAGGCGCTGTACCGGCCGTTGTCGGCGGGTGTGCGCCGCCCCTCCATACCGGGATGTGGAGGGGGTGTGTGTGAGCACCGGGCGCCACGTGCAGCCGGCCCCCAACACGTGCCGCTTCCGGTTCCGCTCTGAACACGCTCCGGGCGGAAACGCGGTACCGGGGCGGGAAGGGGTCCGGGATCGGCCATGGCGGCGGGCCTGCGGCGGGTCTGGCGACAGCGGCGGGCCTTGCTGCTGGAGCCCGGGTACACCCCTCTGGTGGCCGCCTGCCTCTGCCTGGCTGAGGGCGGCGTCAACCTCTGGGTCATCCGCCGGGTCCCCTGTGAGTGCCGCCGGGACCGGGGGTGGGCTCTGGCGGGGGTAGGCCCTGCCCCGGGCACGAGGGGATAGGCCCTGTCCGGGACGGGGGTGTGAGATTTCCCCCCGGGAGCGGCGGGGGCAGGCTCTGCCCGCCGAGACGGGCCCTGGCCGGGATGGTGGGGGTAGGCCCTGCCCCCGGAGGTGACAGGGTAGGCCTTGCCCCGGGGGCAGCTCGGCCCAGAGGGGGTCTCCCTGGAGGCGTGCCCGGGGGGTGTCACCCCTGGCAGGTGACAGCATCCTCCACCCGGGGTAATGGGGACACAGGTGGGCTGGGGGCACAGGAAGGGGACGGAGGCTCGGCTGAAGGGGGTGGCAGAGCAGGGCTGTGGGGTCTGGAGGTGGGGGAGCCCCCACTCCCTCCTGGCTGACCCTCACCGTCCCCACAGACACCGAGATCGACTGGAAGGCCTACATGGAGGAGGTGGAGGGATTTGCCAATGGGACCCTCGACTACACCCAGCTGAAGGGGGACACCGGGCCGCTGGTGTGAGTGACAGCGACGGGGACAGCTGGGCTCCCTGGGGGGTTGCAGGGGGGCCCAGCCCCTCACTCCCTTCTCTCCATAGCTACCCCGCTGGCTTCGTCTACATCTTCCTGGGTCTGTACTATGCCACAGGCCGTGGTGCCGACATCCGCCTGGCCCAGTACCTCTTTGCTGGCCTCTACCTCCTTAACCTCCTCCTCGTCTTCCGCATCTACTGCCGAACCAACAAGGTAGCCTGGAGCTGGGGGCTCTCCTGCTCTGCTCAGCCTCTGCCTGGGCAAAACAGGCTGGGGTGCAAGGTTTGGAGGGCTCGGTGGCAATGGGGGGGGGGTCCAGGACAGGCTGCTGATGGCCCTCGTGTCTCTGTTCCCTACAAGGTCCCCCCGTATGTTTTCTTCTTCATGTGCTGTGCCTCCTACCGCATCCACTCCATCTTTGTCCTGAGGCTCTTTAATGACCCTGTTGCCATGGCCATCCTCTTCCTGGCCATCAACCTCTTCCTGGAGGAGCACTGGTCCTGGGGCTGCCTCCTCTTCAGGTGAGGGTCTGGGGGCCGGGAGGGGACTCCTTTCCATGGCTGAACAAGCCCAGCCCCGGGGCAGGGGCTACCTGGGCCCCGCTGTGGGGAGCCACAGCAGTAACACCGCTTTCTGCTCAGCCTGGCCGTGTCCGTGAAGATGAACATCCTGCTCTTCGCACCCGGGCTTCTCTTCCTGCTCCTCCAGCGGTTCGGCCTCCTGGGCTGCATCCCCAAGCTCTGCATCTGTGCCCTGCTCCAGGTGCGTCGCAGCACCCTGCTTGGCTCTGCTGGGAGCTGGAGACCCCTGGGGGGAGAGACAGTGGCACCAGCGTCTGAGCTGGCCCCACACAGCACCCTGGAGACTGATAAATCATCTAATTTGTGGGGCTTCCATCTTTGTCTGAAGGTCCCTGTCACCCCACGCAGTGCCGCAGCTCTCGGGAGGTGACAAGGGTGAGGAAGTCCTGTCTTGAGGGCACTGGTGTGTCTCTGGCAGGTGGTCCTGGGGCTGCCCTTCCTGCTGGTGAACCCCCTTGGGTACCTGACCCGCTCCTTCGACCTGGGCCGCCAGTTCCAGTTCAAATGGACGGTGAACTGGCGCTTCCTCCCAGAAGAGGTGTTCCAGAGTCGGGCTTTCCACGTGGGGCTGCTCCTGGCCCACCTGGCTGGCCTGGGGCTCTTTGCGCTGCACCGGTGGCACAGGTGAGACACGAGGCTCCCCGTGGGTTCTGGTCCCCGGCGGCTGATCCCCGTCAGCCCCTGTGGTGCGGGACACGGGTCTGTGACCGCCCCCAGCCCCCTCAGTGCTGCAGTTCTGGGGTCGCAGGCGGGACTGGGGGACAGTTACTGTTTTCTTTTGGGGACTGCGCTGCCCAGGTATCGTGGTTCACAGGGGCTGAGATCCATGTTTGTGCTTTCCTCTCAGGTCCAAAGAGAGCATCCTGACTCTGCTGAAGGATCCTGCCAAGAGGAAACACCCGTCCCCTCCCCTTACTGTCAACAATATCCTTTGGGAGGGTGGGCAGTGGGGGTGGGGGGCACGGCAGGGCGGGGAGCGGCGTTGGCAGGGTCCCACTCCTGCTGTGCTGCCAGGACTGACCCGTCCTGGTGGGCTGCTGGGGGGTGGCACCCGGGCCCTGCCATGTTTGCCCCCTTAACGCCAACCCCACAGATCGTCTTCGTCCTCTTCTCCTCCAACTTCCTGGGTGTCTGCTGCAGCCGCTCCCTGCACTACCAGTTCTATGTCTGGTACTTCCACACCCTGCCCTACTTGCTCTGGTGCACCCCCACCACCAAGCTCGCCCACATGCCCAAGTATGTACTGCCAGCGGCGGAAAAGCACCCGTCTGTTGGCGGGGGGAAAAAACACCAACCCCCCCACGCTGACCCCCGGCTTTTCCCCTCCCCAGGGTACTGCTGCTGGGCGTGATCGAGCTCTGCTGGAACACTTACCCCTCCACCATCTGCAGCTCCCTTTCCCTGCACATCTGCCATGGACTTGTCCTGCTCCAGCTCTGGTGTGGCACAGCCCCTCTGCCGGCCCCACAAGCCCCCCCGCCTAGCAGGAAGCCCCCGGCCCTCTCCAAGAAGGTCCAGTGACACCGTGGTCATCTGGATGATGGGAACTGGCCTCTGGGACTGCTCCTTCTGCTCACTCTTCCCCCACTCAGCTCCCAGGCTGCCCCCAGCCACCCCAGGAAGGCCCTGAGCCCCAGAACTGTGCAAAGAGAGCAGCATGGGGACCCCCCCACACGGGCCGGACTTCCCCAGTAAAGGGGGCTTCGCATGCCCTTCCCCAGGCACAGAGTCCTTGTGCTGTGACAGCGTCAGGACAGCTGTGCCTCCACCTGCCCCACCTCAGGGGGAGCAGAGGGGCCCCCAGGGCTGTGGGAGCTCCTTCCCAGCCCCAGAGTGCAGGCTGGGGGGGGCTCCCTTCCCAGCCTCACAGAGGAGGGGCACAGCCTCTGAGGTGAGGTTAAGACAGAGGATCTGCAAAACCACTTTGTCTCAAGGTTTTAATTCTCTTGATGCAGCCCAGGGTTCCCTCCAGCACGGCTTTTCCTAGTGCCCTGGCTGCTCCCCTCCATGGGAGATGGCTGGGAAAGGGGTGACCCCCCCCACCCCCCCTCCAGCATTGCCTGAATGGAGCCAGCGGCTCCTGCCTGTAACAGAGACCCCCGTGCAGGCGGCGTGGGGCCAGGCCCCTTTATTGTCCTCTCCCTCAGACGTTGTTGGGGTTGTAGCAGAGCATGTTGAGGGTGATGTTCTCGTCCCAGTGCCGGAGCAGCAGGAACAGGTGCCGGGCAGCCCCTTTGAGGCGGCCCACGTCCACCCCGGGGGGCAACTGCTGGGCCCGCAGCCAGGCATCCGCCTTGGCCGCCACCAGCTCCCACTCCTCGAAGAAGCCAGCGCAGCGATGCTCCAGCCAGGCCAGGGCCACTGCCGTGGCCCAGCTGGCACTCTCCAGGTCCTCTGGCCCTGTGTCCTGCAAACTCACCCCCATCTCGGAGGGGGCAGCTGAATGGGGGCCGGTGTCGGACTCAGAGCCGTGGCCACTGTCAGCCTGTGCCCACACGGCCGCGCTGGGCACCTCGGAGCAAGTGCTGTGGGATGGGGGGGAGCCAGGCTGCGGGGCCACAGCCGGCTCCTCGCCCTCCTGGCTGCGGGGCCCAGCCTCAGGGCTACTGCTGGCCCCTGGGGACGTGGCGCTGAGGCTGGCTCGGTGGCAGGCGTAGGGGGAGGCCCGGCACAGGCGGTCCAGGGGGATCTGCACCACCTCCGAGAAGCTCTCAGTGAGCTGGAATGGGCCCTGGGCTTCCTGCAGCTGCACCTGCAGGGGGATTGGGGGGGTGGCTGGGGGAGGCAGACCCTCCACAGAGTGGTGGGGGCTGCAGGAGGGTCTCTGAGGCACCGGGGCTGTCCAACATCCCCTCCCCAAAACCAGCAAGGGCTGTTGAAAGTAGCATCAGGGCACCAGCAGAGTTTGCACCCTGGGGCATGGGGGGCTGTGGGCCAGCGGGGAAGGTGCCCACTGGCCCCTGCAGTGGGGAGGGGAGGGGGTGCTCACCAGCGGGAGGTAGTCGTGGTTGGCTTGGTGGTCAGAGCACTTGCTGCCGGGGCTGAGGCACAGTGGCCGCAGGGCCAGGCTGGGACCCTTGCGCCGGCCCAGGCTGAACCTGCAGGCAAAGGGCCAGGGGGGAAACAATTCCGGGGGGCGGCCGCTGCACCCCAGCCCACTACGGGGAAGGGGCTGCAGTGCCCCCGATGCTGCCAGAGCCATTGGGGGACATGCAACCCCACTGTCCCCCTCTCCCACCGATGTGTCAATTTTTGCCCCCCCCAGCCTTCCCCCTGGCCCGAGCCGCACCTGGAGCCGGTGATGCTCTCCGTGGATTTCTGGGAGCCCATGGAAGCGGTGGAGGGGCTGCTCGGGGGTCCTGCAAGTGGGGAGAGAGCTCAGCATGGGGGGGCTGTGATGCACCCAGTGCCATGTCCCACTCCCCGCTGAGGGGCAGAGCAGGGGCTCCAGCTCTCAGGGGTACCCCTGTCCCCCTCATTCGCCCCCCAGATCCCCACCCCGCACCCACCGTTGGAGCCGTTCTGCTTCTCCCAGCCAAAGGTGGTGGAGGAGGCGCTGCCTGGGGACCCGGGGGTCTCCTCTTGCTCTGCAAAAGAGCAAAGCCCTGGGGGTCCCTGGGACCCTCACGGCCCAGACCCCTGTCCCCCCCTAGAGACTGGTGGCTCTTTCCCAGCCACACACGGCTCTTGCCACCAGCTGAGGGTCCCTGGGGACCCCGGATCGGTACCTGCAGCGATGGGGGGCTCATCCTGCTCCTCCACATCCCACTGCTGGCCCAGACCCGCCGGGGGACTCTCACGGTGCCGGCTCCTCACCGTCGTGGCCAGTGGCCAGCTGGCCGAACCGGCTGTAGGGGACAGTGCCACCTCAGCCTCCCACCCCCTTGCTGCCCCCTCCACAGCCCTCCGGCTTCCCCGGTCATACCTGTGCCCCACACCTCGGGGGCAGTGGGCAGGGCCGCCTGGGTGGCAGCGTCGACGGGCACCAGGCGGGTGTAGAGGGAGGGCACGCCACAGGCTCTGCTGGTCTGCAGGGCTTTCAGGCGGAAACGGCGGGCAAAACCTGCTGGGGGGGGCAGTTAGAGGTGGGGAGGGGGATGCCAGAGATGGGACAGGGTCGGGGGGACACAGCGACACCTACCCTGCTGCAGCTCGGCCTCCCGCTGGGCTGCATTCTCACTGTCCCGGATGACAGACCGCGCTGCCAAGCGGTGCAGGGGCTTCTCCCCAGCCTTGCGCCCCCGGGGTGGGGGGTCGTCCCTGCCCGGCCCCTCCCGGGGCTGCAGCAGCGGCTCCAGCGAGGCCATCACCTCCCAGGACACGGGTTTGCCAGCCTGCAGCCCGTGGATCACCACCTGGCAGCGCAGCGGGGGGCTGGCGTCCCCCCCTGGCTCAGGCACCAGCGAGGCACTGAAGAGGTAGGAGGGCTCCACCAGCATGTCCCAGTCCAGGTGGGTGGGCGAGAGGAGGTTATCTGTGAGACAGCAAAACATGGTGAGGGAGGGTCAGCAAGGTGGGGGGGCACCCAGCTCCATCTCCACTGCCCCCCCAGGAGCCAGCACCCACTGGACTCTGCCGCGCCGGACTGTGGCTGCTGTCCCCGGGGTCCCAGCTGGTCCAGCTGCCCCTCCAGCGACTGGTTCCTCTTCTGCGACACCTTCTCCAGGGCCCTCCGCAGCTGGTGGGCATCCAGCTCCCCGTGGGGTGAGGAGAAGCTGCGGCCGGCCATGGCAGCGCGGGCCAGCCCTTTCCTCTGCCGGGCCAGCTCCTCTGCGCTCAGGGCCACTGTCACCTGCGGCAGCAGGAGGCTGATGGCCACCCCAGCACAGAGCCCAGCTTTCACCCAGCCCTGACTTGGCATCTGTGGACGTTGGCTAGGGCCACTGGCCATCACACAGCCCCACCATGCCACAGGCTGGCACCCGGCAGTCCCCTGGGGCCACCGGCACTGCTCGCCAGGCTCCTGGTACGTGTGGGAAGGAGCAATGTCAGTGCCGAGACAGGAGTTTGCAAACATCCCTGGGGGTGACTCAGGCTGATGCCGAGGCAGAGGAGCGGGGGGGCAGGGATTTTTGTGAGGTTTTGTGTTATTAATGCAGTTGCTCAGGCTAGAAGATGCCGCAGTGGGACATGGTCCCCAGTGTAGAGCCATGTCCCTGTACCGAGATGCTTCAACCAGAAGCGATGACAGGGCAGCGGCGCCCACGCCCCCTCCGTCCCCGGCAGCAGGGAGCCCGGGAGGATCACTTACACTGCAGGGAAATCACTTACGCTTGACATTTCGGCAGCAAAGGCCACCAGCTGCGCCGTGGAGCCGGTTACCCAAGCCATGTGCCAGAGGGAAGCAGCGTGTCCCCGAGCCAAGGGACTGCTGGCCTCACCTGGCCTCGGGGACATCGTCCCCAGGGAGCTGCTGCCCCCCATCCCTGCGCCCTGGCTGGGTTTTAAACCCAGGAGAGAAGCAGCAGGGACAGAGCCCATCGTTAATTAATTGCTGGGCAGCGTTGGCTGAAGGAGCCAGGCAGCAGCTCAGCCAGCTCCCCCCCTCCAGCTTGGCAAGTCCATTACCTGCTGCTAGCCCAGCTATTTCCACTTAATTTCTGCTGCATTAACGAGGATCTGAGCTGGCTGGGGGGGCTGTTAGCCACCCAGCAGACCACTGGCCTAGGGAGCCGGGGGACCAGCTGCTTAGTCCCCAGCTGTGCCCTTCAGTAGGACAAAACCACCCAAGGACGCTCCTCGCAGGATGGCTGTAAGGATGGCTGAACCTTCCTTAAAATCCAGGCCACAACGCTCCAGTTTCCAGCCTGGCAGCCCCTTGCCTGGGCCCAATGGGGCAGCGAGATCCCAGCCAAGCCATGAGGAAGCCCCCCACCTCACACCCCATTGTCATCCTTACCTTGGTGCCAGCGGGGGCAGAGGGCAGTGGGGCGGATTTCGTGGAGGACTCACAGAGGGACAGGCTCTTCTGTCCCTGCTGGGAGGCGGCATCGGCACCAGTGGCCGAGGAGCCACCCTCGGGGGCCACGTCACGGGAGCCGGTGGACTCACTGCTGGTGGAGCTGCGGGAGAGCAGCCCCCGGCTGGGGTCGGTGCTGACGGAGCAGTGGGTCAGGACATACTGCTCCTGGATGTAGGAGGGCTGGTAAATCCGCTTCCAGATGTCACTCCCCGAAATGGGGTCCCCACCTGCCCAGCGAGCACAGACCCCCCCCATCAGCCCAGGGTTCCCACTCCTGCCCCCAACCCTGGCCCCGGCCCCCACCCCACTCACTGCGCTCCGACACCTCCGTGCCCCCAGCAGAGACATCCAGGGAGGCGTCCCCAGACCCTGGGGTGCTGCGGGGGGGCTGGCGGCTCTCCCGGAGACTGGCCACCTCCTCCTGTGAGGGGATGGTGGAGCCCCGGGAGCCCCGGCGAGCCCCTTCCCAGCCCTGGAGGGGAGAGAGGGCAGAGCTGTCAGCCCCCCAGCGCGGGGAGAAGCCAGCAGCCCCAGGAAGGTACCCCCCGGGTTGGGTGATACCGGCGGGCGCCTGTCACGGAAGCGGGCGATGCTGTAGAGGATGCAGTAGCTGACGAGGCGGTCGCCGGGGTAGAGAGCCGGGAGCTCGGTGGGCGAGAGCAGAGCCTCCATGCTGTCGGGGACGTACCAGTCGATGGTGATGTCGCTGACGGCTGGCTCCATCGCCTTCTTCAGGAACTGGATCAGCTGGGGTGGGGCGAGGAGACCGAGTCAGACATGGTGGTGGCCCTCATGTTGTCCTCCCCCTGGTGTCCCCTCCTCAAGGCATTACCTTGGGCTGCAGCCTCTCGGCCGGGCTCAGGAACTCGGCACGGCCCCGGCTCATTTTGGCCATGGCCTTCAGTAGCCGCCGGCATGCCCGCGGGCCCAAGCCGAAGCTGAAACACCTGCAGGAGGGAACTGGGCGATGAAAAGCCAAGGCCGGGCCAGTGCCAGGGCTGGGTGAGCCCCGCAGCAGGGATGAGGGGGGTGTTTGACAGCCAGAGGTGCCACCGTGGCTGTGGGGGGAGCCGGACACCCTCAGGGCTGGAGGGGGCGAGATTTGGGGCTGCGGAAGGAGGAACCGGTGGGAACAGCCAGGGGGACACGTGGAGCACCTTGCCCCCCCCACGGTGCCGGTGCCGTACCTGAGGGTGCTGGCCTGCTGGCGCAGCAGCCGCAGGATCCTGCCGGTGTTGCCGGTGGCCGCGTGAGTGAAGAGGAAGAGCTGTCGGGGGTAGCCATGGCGGAGGGGCTGCGCCAGTGCCCAGCCCAGGGCCGACAGCAGGTTGGTGCCCCCCGTGTCTGCCCGCAGCCCCCCGAGGTGCTCGCCAGCGCGACGCAGCGTCTCCTGCAGCAGGGACAGATGGCTTCACGCCGTCCCCTCACCTGAGGGGGACGGAGAGGGGCCGGGGGTCTCTGCCTGGTGGCACTCACGTTGCTGCAGAGGCGGCTGGAGGCGAAGAGTGGCCGGACGTCGGCGCTGAAGCTGGCGATGTTGAGCAGCGTCCTGGCCGGGAGGCTCTTCAGGGCCACCAGCAGAGCCTCCTGAGGGGGACAGCAGGGACGGGGCAGAGGCTGGCTATGAACTGGCCACCCCGAGAGTGTCCCTGGCCCCGTGGCCGTGCCTCACCTTGACCTTGTCGAGGTCAGGACTGCTCACGGGGCCGCTGCGGTCGACGAGGAAGAGGATCTCGCGGGTGACATTCTGCAGGTCCCCGGGGACGCCCTCCGCCGCCGGGCAGAAGTTCAGCATCAGCACCGGGTTGGGGAAGATGTCTTTGTGGAAACGCTTCTGCACGAAAGCCACCTGCGAGCCGGGGGGTTGCTCGCACCCCCTGACCCACGCTGAGGTCTTCCTCACCCTCATCCCACGGCCCCCCCCCATCCTTCTCCTCCTCCTTCCCCCCCGGCCGGCAGTGGCCATGCCTTGTCACCTGTCTCTCGCCACTGCCGTCCTTCCTGGCAATCCGTGTGTAATCCCGGCGGCTCCGGACATGGGCTTCGTACTCGGGGTAGGACATGGTGCCATCCTCCATCACCAGGTGGGGGTGGTGGGGCTCTGGGAGGGGGGGCACAGCAGGGTTCAGAGCCACTCCATACCACGGGGGGCTGGAGGATTGGGATGATGCCTGATCCCCCCCAAACCCGCCGAGGGCACCGTCCTCCTCTCACCGCAGGGGTAGAGGATGATCTCCAGGTCCCTGTCATAGCGGTGGGGCTCAGCCAGGGTCACTCGGGTGGTGGCAGCAGAGCTGGCCCAGGGGTCGGCGTCAGCTCGCAAGGCATGGGACGGGCTCTCCAGCCCTGTGGGGAGGAGGAGGAAGAGGTGGGGTACACCCCCCCAGCACCCCCCGGGCTGGTCCCCACAGGCTCCATGCCTGTGCCAGACCCAGCGCCACGGCAGTGACTGCTCCCTGCCAGCTCTTAATGGGATTAACTGGGCTGGCAGCCAGAAGCATGTTCCCACCACCCTGCAACCCCCCCTTCACCCCTCCTCCCCCCCAGCCATCGCATCTGCTGGCCTGGAGCTGCCCAAACCCACACGTGGGGACACTGGGGAGAGGGTGGGATGGGAAAAGGACTTCTTTGCCAGTAGGGAGCACAGGAGGATACCAAGGGAAGCGGGGGGCTGCACAGGGGGACCAAGGGGACACCATCCCAGGGAGTGTCACACGAGTTTCAGGAGGTTTTGCCCAACCCCCCCTCGCTACCTGCCAGCAAGCAGGGGCCCTTCACCAGCAGCTCGAAGGCAAACTCATATGGAAAAGGGTTGCAGGGCCGTCCCCGAAAGACATCCACGCTCTCTGCAGGCGCTGTGGGGGACGGTGGGCTCCGGGCACCTGGCCCCCCAAAACAGCTGGTGGGGCTGCGAGGGGAGAGGTGGTGATGGCTCCTGCCCGACCCCCACAACTCGCCCAGCATCGGCATCCCCCCCCCGGGACGGTGGAGACTGAGGAAGCCGTGAAAATCACCATAGGGCCAACCTGTCGTCACACAAGCTTGCCGGCTCGCTCTCGGTGGCGGTGGGGACGTGGGGGGCGAGGACGGGGGGCAGGAGGAGGCGCAGGGACCCCTCGGGCAGCGTGGGCAGCTCCTGCGCCGTGCTGAGGGTGATGGCCAGACTCTCCCCTGGGCACAGCGGGCCCGTGGCCATCATGAAGGTGGAGCGCTCCACGTCTTCGTCCAGGACGAGGTGGCCTGGGAAGGGGAAGGATGCGGGGGTGTGTGAGCAAGGTGTGAAAGGCTGGGGAGGGAGGGGTGTTAATTGCACTAATTGCTCTCTAAGGGGACAGCAGAGTGCAGGTGTAACGAGGGCCATGCAAAGGGATGGAGGGATGGGTAAAGCTCTGGCAGGGAAAAGGGGAGGCTGAGATCTCCAGCCCTGGAGACCCCCCCAAGGCAGCAGGGTGGCCCGGCAGCGGCTCTCAGCCCCTCGTATTCCCCCACACTTCATCCCAGTTCGTTCTGAGCCCCCCAGCCAGGAGGCCCAGCAGGACCACCCCTGCCATGGCACTCACCGCTGGCACAGCGGCGTGGGCGGCCAGGACCAGGGCCACTCCGCAGGCAGCAGTCCTGCACCCGGTGACGGTTCTGCACCTGGAAGGTCACCCGCCGGCTGCCCGCTGCCGCCTCGAAGCTGGCCACCACCTCCGACTCCTCCAGCGGGTAGATGAAGATTCCTGCGTGTGGGAGAGAGCCCCGAGGCAGATCCTGGCATGGACACTGCCGTGGCAGTCCATGGCAGCACCGCCACAAGCCCCTCTGGCAACCAGGGCCCTCTCGACACACCAGAGCAGGGCAACATGCAAGGGGGACCCAGAGCCTCGCTAGCCTGAAGGAGGGCTGGGAGGATGAAATCCCCTTCGTCCTCAGCCATGGGAATGTTTTTACCTGGCCTTGCTCTTCTGCCTACAGGGTGATGCCGGTGTTGGCAGTGCCCCCACGCCGCTGACCCCTGCCTTTGCTCCCCAGACTGAGCCCACCCAGCTGGGTGGGCTGTACTCCATCTGGGTACTTGGGGTGGGCACACGGGCAGCCTGAACCCCCACCAACTCCAATAGCACCCCCTTACCTTCCACAGGCTCCTCACGGGGGTTGGAGTACACCAGGTGGGCAGTGATGCTCAGGGAGTATCCATTGGCACAAGCATTCACCCTGGAGCTCTTCAGGGGTAGAGGGTCCCAGCCGGAGAGGGTGTAGAGGCCGGGCATGGTCCTTCTGCGGGCAAAGGGGAGGCAGTGCTGGGGGCTCAGGGACGGGGTCTGCGGGAAGGGGCTTGTGCCCACAAACGGCTTCCATCTACCCAGACAGGGGGTAGGACAGGTCCCAACCCTCCCCGTCCCAGGGACGCTGCTCTGCAGCAGCCACAAAGCACGTGAACCTGGACCCAGACCTCTGCTTGGACCCCAGCGCACCCACACACCGGGTCTGGAGCCGCAGGAGCCCCCAGAGACCTCTCCCACCCCACAGGTAAATAAACCTGGCACCGCAGGGCAGTGAAATGACTTCTCCCATGGACAGCAGTAGTTACACCCAAGCCTTGGCAGACAGGTAAGGACTCCCAGACGGGATGGATGGTGGCCAGCCCATCCCTCCGCCACCCCACAGTAGATCAATGGTGGCAAAGCCTCCCCAGTCCATCTCCTGGGAGCACTGGCTGGGAAAGGAGCATCTGCTGCTCCCATCTCCATCCACCCACAGAGGTTACCAGGGTAATTTGTTTAATAAAAAAAAAAAAAAAAAGAAGAGGAGCAAGAAGCCCACAGTGTAACTAGGACAAAACAGCGAGCAGTGTTTGCTGGGGGTTTAATAATTAACAACAAGGTCAGCACGGCTCTGAAGAGTGGCACAGAGGGGAAGGCACTGCAGAGGGAGAGCCAGTCTGCCTGCCCCCGGGTGAGAAACACTCTGCCCAGGGATGGAGGCGTCCGGCATCCCATCCTTCAGCAGTGGGAAGAGAGGTGGCCAGGGACACCTTCCAGCCAGGGCACCAGCCCACCTCTCTTTCCCTTGGGAATACCACCCGGCAGTGGCATCTCGAACGATTGCCCAGAGCCAAGGCTTATCTCTGACAGCACCCAGCCCGTGCTGTCAAGTATCCATGTGAAATATTCGTGTTGCTCTCAGCCCTGCCCCTCCTGTGTGTGGGTCCTGCTCCAGGTGTGGGTCTGCAACCTCCCCTGCCCACCCCATGCGCCCGTGACCCAACAGCAGCCAGGTCCCCGTGTCCCACCGTGGGCCAGTGCCCCAGCCTGCAACATGCCCGGGGCAAGGACAAGGCCAGGTACAGGTGAACCATCTGGTCCTCCCACGCCGGTGGCCTTTGTCCCAGGAACGGCTCCTGCGAGCATCTTAACGGGAGGCTCAGGGTGCCCTTGTCAGGTCATGGGGTGCCTCTCCCTGAGCACCCTTGAAAGCGGAGCAGGGCTGTATCCTTGGAGGCGGCGTCAGAACCGAGCCCCACAGCTGGAGTGAGGCAGGGAGCCCCCAGGAGCACAAAGGTGCATTAGTAACGTGGCTGCATCCCAGGAAAACAAGTCCGTTACCACCAGAGAGGAGCTGTTTATCTGCTCCATTGGCATCACACAGCCACCCCTGCTGTCTTCAGGTCTTCATTCCCACGTGCAGGACGCTGCACACCCACGCTGAGCCCCCCAAACTGCTCTCCCATCACACCAGGCAGCACAGGGTCCCTGCAGAGCATGGGCTTCCTCCACAGCGGCCGTGACACCGCCAGGAACACATCAGCCAGGTCCTTTTCTGGCCACAGTGCCCAGCCAGGCTCTGGGACTGGGAGTCCCCCAGCCCAGCCAGGTGGAGCCATTAAAGATGGATTTCACCCAAAGCCCTTCCGTTTGTTCCCAAGGCACCTGGCCTAATGCTCAGCAACGCGGCTGCCGTTTGCCCCGATGACCACTGGCCGGGGCACCGCTGGCTTGTTTACCAGGGACTTATCAGAGAAGCCATCCCGGCTGCTTTTTATCACTTCTCTTTACATTTGCCCTCGCAGAGTAAACAGGTCCCATCTGGCCCTGCCGCGCTCCGTGCTCCTGCTCTAAGCCCCGCGGTAATGAATAAAACCAGACCCGATGGTCCTCACCCTGGCACCTCCCTCCTCTTCCCCTGGGGCAGCAAATTGTCCCCAGGTGCCAGCGTTGCATCGCCAACAGGTCCCCTCCCCTGGACATGGTCACCAGTGCCTTCGCAGCCCCCTCCTCTTCCTCCCTTCCCACCCGCTGGAGCTGGTTTAACCAGCAGGACCCTCAATGCGGAGGGGGCTGCAGGAGGAGCGGGGCTGGGGGCGGCTCGCTGTGCCGGCGGCAAAGAGCCCTCGGAAAGGCAAGGAGGAGCTAACTCTTCTCTAGGTCAGAATCACTTAACGTTTCTCTTCGTGGGCAGGTTGAGCCTCCTGGCAGCCCTGAGCCCAGCAGGACCCCCGAGGCTGCCCCCGAAGGTGTCGGTGTCACCTGCTGCAGGGGCCTGGGGGAAGTCAGGGACAGCCCCGGCACCCCCAAATCCAGCAGAAATCTCCACTGGTGGGAGATGCACAGCCCCGTACGGGGGCAGGATGGAAGGAGAGGAGCCCAAGCCCCTGTGGCAGCCCCGGGAGCGAGGAGGTATAGCTGGCCCACCCCCCTGCTCCCGCATCCCCCTTGCGGGACGTCCCCGCATCGCTCCGCCGGGACGGGGCATCGATGCAGAAGATCAGGATCCGTCCCAGCTCCCGGAGCAGGGGGGGGGTGTCACGGTTCCGTGCCCGTGGGCCACTTTGCCGCGAGCCCAAAGAGGAGGGGCGGAGGGGAAAGGGGCTTCCCTGGCAGCTGCAGGTGAAGGGGTCGGGGTCGCCCCCGGGATGCTGCCCCCCCGGCCGGCACCGCTGTTTTGTCTGCTGGGCAGTCAGAGCGCAGAGCCCCCACACGCACACATACACACACACACACACACACGTGTGCATGCGTGCACACACACCCCGCCACATGCCCCGCACCCAGGACCACCGCCTCCAGGAGCTGTTGCTGCTCCCACCTCCCCAGAGCCGCCAAACACCCCCGGGAAACCCAGCCCCACGCCGGGGAACAAGAGTTACTCGCCCTCGACGCACCCTAACACAGGCACCCCCCCTACACAGCCACGTCATGTCAGGGCCACCCTGCGAAAGGGTCCGGCTGCTCCCACGGCCACCCTCGGGAGACTGGTGGAGAGGGGCCGGGCCGGGCCGGGCCGGGCGGCTGACGCCCGGGGGCACGTTGCCCGCAGTTATTGTAGCCAGCCCCGCCGGGTCCCCGCCGGAGGGTGAGTTCAGCACTTTTATGGCCCCGCTGCCTCATCTCCTCCCTTCCCCTCCCGCTCCTCCTGCCATGCGGGGCTGCCCCCGCAGCGGGTGTGCGACCCCGGGGCACGCAGGAACCCCAGGATACCCGCGGGGCCGCGGGCCCCCCCCCGCCCCGGCCCTTACCTGGAGGATGAGGATGACACAGGGGATGCAGGCTCGGCTCAGCACCCGCTGGGTCCCTGCCCTCCGCAGAGCTCTCTGCCCGGGGGTGTGGGG
This sequence comes from Scolopax mira, assembly GCA_004320125.1. NCBI lineage: Eukaryota > Metazoa > Chordata > Aves > Charadriiformes > Scolopacidae > Scolopax > Scolopax mira. The sequence continues at coordinate 20,713 of BJBW01001379.1, forward strand.
GGTGTGTGTGTGTATGTGTGTGTACCTGCCCCTCCGGCTGGGGGGCTGCGGTACCGGGGGTGGGGGGGTGAGCGGTCCGTCCCCGCCTCGCCCTGCTGCAGGCTCCCTCCCTGGCACCGGCTCCTTCACCGCCCTCGCTCCATCCCCAGCTCCTGTGCCAGCCGCGGAGCCGCTCTAAGCCCAGCCTCATTAAAGAGACACACGCCCCGGGTACCGCCGCCCCGGAGAGGGCCGGGGGATGCTCTGAGGGGAGCGCTGGGGGCCTGGGGGGACAGCCAGCACCCTCAGAGGATGACCCACACCAGCCAGGAGCAGAGCCCACCACCATGGGCTGCTCTGCACACTCAGTGCGGCGACATCCAGCCAGACTTGGGTGCTGGTGAGATCCCCCCAAGGGTGACGCTGTGGTACCCACAAACACGGGGTTTGGCTGCCCAAGGCCTTCAGACACTCCCAGAACAACCCCCCCCTCCCCCAACCCAGCTCAGTGAACAACACACCCCCCCATCAGCTGGCTGAACTCTCCAGTACAAACACCAAGGGACACAAGTGTCACAACCAGCTCCCCTAGGAAGGGTCTTGGCTGCCCTGAGACCCCTGAAAGAGGACCAGGCACAGGTGGATGCTGAGCACCCACCCCAAATCCCCCAAAGCCCGGGGGGGGGGGGGGCAGCCATCCCTGTGAGCCTCCATGTGTTGCAGGGAAGCCTCAGCTGCCAAGAGCAGAAAAGGGGGGGGAAGGGGGTGGTTTGGGGAGAGCCTGGCCTTTGGGGTGAGACAACAGACCCCTTCGAGGAGGACGCAGACGTCGGGAAATCACAGCAAAGCCGGGAGACCCTCGGCTTCCACTATGGGCCCGGGCATTCCCACACGGGACTGGAGAGAACCATCAGATTTGGGGCCAATCACAGCTTGTGGCACCCACAGGGGCTCCCACTCCCCTTCCCCCACCCCCCCATCACAGGCCACTTCAGGCCCAAGAAAAAGAAAAACAAACCAAAAACAAACCACCACCCACCAAAACACAACCACAAGTCATGATTTTTCTCTGAGATTTTGTTTCTAGGCCAAAACGAGGCGGGGAAAAAAAGCTTCCAAATGGGAGCGCTGGGTGGGTGCCACCAGCTGGGGTGTTGGGGACTCAGTGTTACCAGACACCTCCCCCAGCCCAAAGCACCCCCGGGGGGGACACAGATGGGGCTCCATCCCGCTCCACACAGCGCTCACAGAAGAAGAAGAAAGAAAGAGGAGGAGGAAAAAGAAAGGAGGAGGCTGAAGAAGAAGAAAAAAAGAAGAAGAAAGAGGAGGAGGAAGAAGAAGAAAGGAGAAGGAGGCTGAAGAAGAAATAAAAAGAAGAAAGGAGAAGGAAAAAGAAGAAAAAAAGAGGAGAAGGCAGAAGAAGAAAGAAGAGGAGGAGGGGAATGTCTGGTCAAAATCAGGTGCACCTTGGTTCAATTTGTGCCATATTGATCTCCCCAGCTGCGGGGAGTTACGGGGGGGCGGGGGAAACAAGAAACGAAACCTCAGAGAGAGAGGAAGGGGGATGGCTCATGGAGACCCGTGAGCGGGGACACCCCACCCCCCCCCGGGGGAGGTGGCAGAGCCGGCATACACACCAGCGGCTGCTGCCTTTCCTCCCCCCAGCCCCAAAATAGTGTGTGGGGATCCGGCAGCTGTGGGAGCAGCACCCCGGGGGGGGCGGGGGGGAGGACACCGGGCTCACTCGTCGGCTGGAAACGAAACTCCGTGATTTTCGGGAACCCGAAACTCCCACGCCCCGGGGCCTCGCTGCGCAGTGTCTGTCGGGGGGGGGGCGACAGCAATTTGAGGTTCAGCAGCACTGGAGGGTGCGGTGTGTGTGTCCCCCCCATCAGGTCAGCCTTGGTGTGGGGTGCCAGCTTCCCTGCCCGGCTGGGATGGGGTACCCGGGCTGGGACTCCCCCCCCCCCCCGNNGGGGCCCCCCCCCCCCCCCGCACGGGAGAGATAAAGGCGGGAGGATGGGGAAGAGAAACTATCTCGGGGGGGGAGCGGTCAGGGCACGGAGGGGGCTGCAGGGGTTTGTTCCCCCCCCCCCCGAGAAAAATGATACGGGATGGGGGGGGGGGAGGGTGGTGTCGGGGATGATGAGGGAAGGAAGCGGAGGGGGGAAAGGTGGGGCGGGCGCGGGCGGCTGGGAGGCTGCTTCCCTCTAGCGGGGAGCGGAGGTGGGGGGGGGGAGGCTCCCCAGTAGAGGGAAGAGCCGCCGGGCCGTTCCCACCCGCCGGTGCCGCCCCGTCCGGGCGGGACGCGCTTCCGGAGCGGCGGCAGCGGAGCGGTGAGGCTGAGGGAGGGGGGTCGGCGGCCGCTCCGGGGTGTGTGTGTGGGGTACCCTTGGCTGTCTGGCCCCCGCCTGGTGTGGCGGGACCACCTCCCTGCCGAGGTGGCCCCCAGTTCTGTCCGTGTGGCCCCCAACTCTGTCGTGCCCCCCCCGCCACGGGGCAGCCTCTGGTTTGGGGGGACACACGTGGGGGGGGGACATACGTGGGGTTTTGGGGGGCACGTGTGGGTTTGGGGGAGATTTAAGGGGGGGCGTGGATTTTTGGGGGGAATGTGGAGAGGGGGGGACACGTGGGGTTTTGGGAGGGGACTTGTGGGTTTGGAGGGGGATGTGGGTTTGGGGGAGATTTGGGAGGGAGGTTTCAGGGGGAGCGCAGGGGTTTGTGAGGTCCGTGGGAGTTTGGGGGGGGGATGTGGGGCTTGGGGGGGAGGCTTTGGGTTTGGGGGAAGGTGGGGTTTGGGTGGGCACACCCCAGCAACCTGCGTGCCATCGCGGTGTGTCACCCGAGGAAAGGCGTGGGGACAGAGATGCCCTGGGGCAAAAAAAAAAAGGGAAACGGGTATTTTGTGGGGAAGGGCGTTTCATTTTCTTTTCTCCCCGCATCAGGGGGGGCTCTGAGGTGCAGCCATGGGGAGACCCAGGAAGGAGCCCACCGGCACGTCCTCCCCTCGGCCGGCCACAGCCGCCTCCAGAGCCGCCCCTGCCACTCCCCCGCCCTCCGCTTCGGCCACCAAGGCCAAGGCCGCGGCCGCGGGCAGCCGGTCCCGGAGCGCTCCAGCCGCGGGGGCTGCCGGCCCCAGCTGGGGGGGCACGAAGGCAAACTCCTCTCAGCCGAGACCCGCAGCACCCCACGGAGCCCAGGGAGATGCCGGGGGCCAGCCAAGAGCATCCCCCGGGGGTTGCTTCGCGACCCAGAAGCCGCCGCCTGGTACCAAAGGAGCCGCCGGTGCGGGCAGAGCCACCCCCCGTCCGCAGAAGAAGCAGGAGGCCAGCGTGGCCGCCGGACGGTTCCTGCCCCCCCTGGAGAGCGGGGACATCCCCCGGGTGGAGGAGGAGACGCGGGGCCAGTGGAGCAACCCCAAGTGGTACCAGTGGCGGGAGAACCGCATCACCGCCTCAGTGGCCCCCCGCATCGCCAACAGCAAGTTCGCCAACGGCAGGACAGAGGAGGTGCCCCGCTCCTACCTGAGCGCTGTGGTGAACTCCGGCCCCAGGGTGCAAACGCCGGCCATGTCCTGGGGGGTCCGCAACGAGAAGGCGGCTGTGCAGGCCTACGAGCGGCTGAAGTCGCAGGCGGTGGGCAAGGAGGTGCAGGTGGACGACTGCGGCCTCTTCATCCACCGGGAGAAGGAGTGGATCGCTGCCAGCCCGGACGGCGTGGTCAAGGAGGCGGCCACGGGGAAGGCCCTGGGGCTGCTGGAGGTGAAGTGTCCCTACAAGCACAGGAACAGGACGGTGCGGGAGGCCTGCAAGGACAAGGACTTCTGCCTGGAGGTGGTCGGCGACTCCTACGCCCTGAAGAAGGATCATGCCTACTTCACCCAGGTCCAGTGCCAGCTGGCAGCTGCCGGCTTCCAACAGGCTGACTTCGTGGTCCACACCACCAAGGAGACAGCCGTGGTCCCCGTGGAGTTTGACGCCAAGTTCTGGGGGCAGACGGTGCCCAAGCTGGAGAAGTTCTACACCGAGGCGGTGATTCCCCACCTGGAGGAGAAGGCAGGCGGCTCCGCCTGGGCCAAGGAGGAGTAGCCCCCGGCCACAGGAACCCAGCTTTGGCCCCAGCACGGAAGTGATGCCCAGTTTTGCTGCTCTTCTTGGACCGTTCCCTGCCTCTGCCCCAGCATGACCGCCCTGGACTGGAACCGTGCACCAGCAGGACCCCACTTGGGTCAGGGTCCCCTCAAACAGTGATTTCTTCCTGCCCAGCCCCTCGCTGCACCCCCCATTTGACCCGATGGCTGGAAGCTGGGACACCCCCGCAGCTGCCAGGGAAGCCTCCATGCTGGAATAACAGATGTGTTTTGTGGGGAAAACTGGATCTTTTGGCACCTCAGTGGCTGCTGGGAGTGAATTGTCACCCCATGTGGAGTGGAGACGGAGCCAGAGAAGGTTTATTGGCGCTCGAGAGCAAAATACAGCTTTTGGGCTAAATCATGACGCACCTCGAGTCACACAAGGACACGCAGACACCCCACGCCCCCCAGCCATGAAACCTGCTGCTTCCTTGAAGAAACCCATGATGCTCAGGACAAGTCAGCTGCAGCCTGGGGAAGACCGTGCCCATTGAAGAGGTTGTCCCTGAGTCCAGCAGGTCCCCATGGGGCACCCCCATGTGCAGCAGTGGGGTGGGGGGGTCTTGCTCTGTTCGATACAAAACACTGGTCTGCTTGCTCCCTGTTGTCTGTGCAGCTTCATTTTTTCCCGGGGTGGGTGGGGGTGAGGGGCAGGAGGGAGCCCCACACCAGGTCCCCTCCCAGCCAGCAGAAGGGGTGCACTGGGGTCCCAGAGGGACAGGAGATCCAAGGCCACCAAGCTGTGCCACAGCCATTGCTCTTATGGCAAAAGTACTTTATTATATACATAAGACTCCAGCCACACTCCACAGGGCAAGGACCAGAATTCGCTATTTTACATCTCAATACAAAGGAACTATAAAAACATAAAGCACTTTTGGGGCCCAGGCTTTCCACAGGAGGAGAGAGGCACAGGGACAAGCCTGGGGGCTGCTGAGTGACCGGGGGCTGCCCCACACCCTCCCCCAGCTGTGGTCCTGCAGAAACCATATGTGCAAGTAGGAAAGAACTTGGTTAAGAAATAACCATCACGGGGACTGATGGGGAGGGAGGGGAGAGCTGTCCCTGTCCCCGCTGTGGGCAGCATCACTCCCAGGGGCTGGGCACAAGGTCTGCATCCCCCAGGGAAAGTGCAGAAGGCACATGGGGAGGCTCTTTGGAGTGGAATCCGGCAGTCAGTGCACACGGGGGGGCAGGGGATCACACACACTGTGATGGGGGGCAGGCAGGGAGGGAACAAGCCTTCCACTGCCACAGTCAGCCAGGGCCAGAGAGGGGACAACCCGTGTCCCCGGAGCAGCAGTTGCATAGCAGAAGGGGTGCAGGCCCTGCTCCTGGCACGTCACTGCCTCTACCCATCTGGGAAAAAATCCCCAAATTCTGAGATAGAGGGAGTGCAGGGAAGCAAAGGCCTCCCAGCTCCATCCGAGACCAGGTCTCCACCAGAGCTCTGCAGTTAGGAGATGGCCATGGGCTTCAAGCCTCAGTTGGTTTAAGCTGGGAAACATAAAAAGCCACAGAGGACTCTCCCGTTCCCCTTCCAGGAGGCTCCCAGCCCTGAGGAAAACTTCAGTTTCCTGCCAGGAAGCCCACTCCCTTCACACCAGAGACCTCAGTGCAACTGGAAAACACAACCCAAGGAGAGCCCTGGTGACCATCTGCTGGAGGATGCTTTTGCTGCTCCTGGCCCAAGAGGTCTACCTGGCAGGCCATGGGCCCAGCCAACAAAGCCAGGAGCACCACAGGCAGGGGAAGGACCTTCCCTGTGCAGCCTACAAGGCTGATGAACCACAGATAGACACTCTGCTGACGTCCCCGAGATGCAGAGCCCCAGTCTGCCCCAGGACTGGTGCCCCCTCCCCAGAGAGCTGCACACTACACTGAGGGGCTCCCCTGGGCTGCACCTACTTGCCGGAGGAGAACTTGGGTCACTGGGGCTTGGCCATGGCAGCCCACCTGAAGGTCTGGGGCAAGGAAAAGTTAAAACAATGAGGAAAAAGGAGAAAGGGGAGTCACATCTTGGGATAAGTGTAAGCTTCCACCACACCACAGAAAAACTACTAGGACTAGGTTCTCCTCGGCTGCCCTGGGGAAAGGCACTGAGGCCGGACCACCCTCCTGTCCCCCCGCACCCCTGGGGAAACCCAGCTCCGTGTCCAATGTGACCCCTGGGGAGGACGCGGGGGGGCAGCTTCCAGCAGTCAGAAGCGCAAGGGGGACAGCCCAGCCCCTCCCTGGCCACCAGCGCATTGATTGTCTAGCCAAACCGGGCTACAGTCTTCCGATTAAAAAGGGGACCCCCAGCCTCCCTGCTGCAGGGAGGGGTCAGTCACAGAAGCGCTTGCGGGGCACCGTCCGCGCTCGGTTGGAGCGGCGAATCTCCTGCTTGGCGTCGCGGCAGCGCTGGCAGATGAAAACCTCAGGCACGTTGGATTTGCGGATCTTGGCGCAGGAGAGGTGGATCCAGGTGGCGCATTCGTTGCACTCGATCATGGGCCGCCCGGCAAAGGGCTTCAGGCAGAAGCAGGTGATCAGGTCCCAGGCATCATCCTCTGCCCGGGGGAGAGACAGACACCGGTCACAAACCACCTCACCAGCCCCTGCCCCGGCTGCGGCCGAACGGGAGAGCCCCCCACTCACCTTCTGCTTTGGTGTTGGGAGCCGCTGCGAAATTGACTGCTGAAGTTGCAAAAAGGGGGGGGGGGGGGGAGAAAAACAGTGAAAGGAAAAAAATAAAGATGAGATGAGCAAGGTGACCCCACACCCAGTTCGGTGCCCACAGCTCCTCAGTCCTCCCGGGTCCCCAGGGCACCCCCCACGCTGGGAAAGGCTGGGGCCATCACAAGCCTTCCACGGGTGGCCCCAGCTGAGAGAGGGAGCACATCTGGCAGAGCAGGGCCCTCGGGACACTCACCACTGGGCTGGGAGCTCCCTCCGCTCCCATCCTCCCCTTTGCTTTGGTCCAAGGTGCTGCAAGAAGCAGGGCTTCTCCTCTCCCCAGGGCTGGGTCCCTGCTCCTGTGGGTCGTCTCTCGCTGCCTTCTCTGCGCCCGGCGCTCCCTCCATCCAGTCCTTCTCCTCCTTCACCAGCTCCTCCAGCAGGGAGCGAGGCTGGGGGTCCCCAGCCGGGCTGCAGGGAGGCTCCGGGAGCTGCTCTCTCGCGGGGGGCACCCGTTCCTCCGGCACCGCCGGCTCCTTGGCCCCGTCCTGCCCGGCCCCGGCACTCGGCGGCTCCCTCTTCACCTCCTGCTCCAAAACCAGTTTCTTTGCCGGCGGTTTCTTCCGTTTGGTTTGCGGGGGCCGGAGGCCGTAGAAGCCGGCGGGGAAGGCAGGGCAGCTCAGGAGCAGGCTGCTCTCCACAGCCCCCCCGGGGTCCCTGCTCCCTCCATCCTCCCCCAGGAGGTGGCCGTCGGAGGAGGCCCAGCCATCGCTGTCCTGAGTGCTCCCCGTGCTGTTGGGGGGGCTCATGCTGCCTCCGTGGGTCCAGGGCTCATTCTGAAAAGGGCGGGGGGGAAACACAGGGCTGAGCAGGTATTTGGGGTGGGAAGGAAGGGGCTGGGAAACAGGCTCCGGGAGAGCTGGGTCCGCATGGGGCAGGAGCCCAGAAGACCCTGCCCCCCCCCGTGCCCTCCCCAGCAGAGCAGCCCCCCCCGCACCCCCTCACCTCCTGGGGGTAGGGGATGTAGCCCGCGTAGGCCAACACGAAGGTGCAGAACTGGTTGAAATCCTCCACGGTTCTCTGGCGTTTCTGACACGGCTGGAACAGACGCCACGTGTCTGTTAAACTCCCCCAACGCCCCCCACGGGCCGGGTGTGACACCGGCCCCGGACCACCGGGGGGGTGGTGGTGGGGGTGGTGTCGCACAAGCATCTGAGATTTAGGTGACCCGAGTACCCATCCTCCCCGCAACCCGTGGCAGCGTCCGGACAGACAAGCAGACAGACAGACAAGCAGCCTTAAGTCCCGGTCTCGGGGCGAGGGGGAGACAGCGACCCTGCAACGGGGCACCCGGGGGCCACGATGAGGCAGAGCCGGGGCGCCCCCCCAGCCCCAGCGGAGAAAGGGGACGGCGACCGCCGATTCGGGCTTCCTCGGCCGCTGCGGGGCCAGTGACGGAGCCCGGCCCCGCTGGGAACAAGGACCCGGAGACCCGCTGTCCGGTAACGCCGGCGACACCGGGGCCGGAGGAGCAGAGACACCCCCCCGGCGGCTCCGGGGACCGCGGGGAGACCCCGGGGCCGGGTTCCAGAGCTCCCCACCGGGAACTCAGCGGCGGCCGTGCCCCGCCGGGAAGGGAAGGGGATCGGGCGGGGATGGGGCGGCCCCCCCGGAACCCTCCTTCCCCCCCCCCCGCCGCCGCCGCCCGTCCCCGCGCCGGGCACCTGATGGCTCCCAAGATGGCGCCGCGCTCCCGGTCCTGCCCCGACCGGCGCCGGGGTAGGGGCGGCGACCCCCCCTCGCACACCGACAC
>BJBW01001379.1:29416-68614 GCA_004320125.1 Scolopax mira
CCCCCCCCCCCCCCCCCCCGCCCACACACACACACGCACGCAGCGCCCCCCCGGACACGGACACACACCGCTCCCCTCGGGGACACACACACACCGCCCCCCAGCTCCTCCCGCACGCACAGAGCCCCCCGAAACCTCCCCCGGTACCGTCTCCGCACACGGCCCCCCCCTTCCCCCCGCCAGCACACACATACACGCGGAGGAGCCTCCCCCCCGGTTCACACACAACACCCCCCCCTTCACACACAGAGAGCCCCCCTCTCGGACACACACATATAGAAGCCGCCCGCCCAACCACAGCGCCCTCCACACACACATATCCCGCAGAGAGCCCCCCCCCCCCCCCCCCCCCCCCCCCCCGCAGCCCCCCCCCCCCCCCCCCCCCCCCGCCGCCGCCGCCGCCCCGGCGCCCCCCCCCCCCCCCCCCCCATATCCCCCAGAGAGCCCCCCCCCCCCCTACACGCACACACGCGGAGAAGCCCCCCCACCTCACTCATACACACGCACACACGAGCCCCCGCACACCTCCCCCCCGACACACGGGCGCCCCCGCGACAAACCCCGCCGCGCTCACCTCCTCTGTGCCGGGGGAGCCGGGGCTGGGCACGGGGCTGCCCCCCAGGAGCGGGGGGGGGGTAGCGGCCCCGCGACCCCCGCCCGCCGCCTCCCCGCCCTGCCTCATGCCGCGCGCCGCACCGGGCCTGCCCCGCCCGCCGCGCGCCGCCGCGCCAACACCGCCCCGGCCGGGGGGCGGTGACACCGGGGCGGGGGCGGGGCCTCCTCCGGGCCGGGGCGGGGGGGTGGTTTACGGACGGTACCGGGCTCCCAGCACCGGGACACCCCCCGCCGGTGGGCAGCCGGGTCCCGGCATCACCGCCCCCCCCCCCCCCCCCCCCCCCCCCCCCCCCCCCCCCCCCCCCCACCCCCCCCCCCCCCCCCCCCCGCCCCTCCCCCCCCCCCCCCGAGCCCCCCCCAGCGGGACACAACTCCCCTCCGGTACCAGCCTCCCCCCGCACCCCAGGGGGGCATTTAATTCAGTGAGACCCATTAAAGCATATATCCCCCCCCCCTCAGCTTGTGCTCCGCGGTACTCCCCCTCCTCCCCCCCTCCCGGTTCAATCCCCGCAGCCCCCCCCGCGAAGGCGAGCGCTGCACCCGCTGCTGCGTCCTGGGTTTATTGGCACCGCACCCTGCGTCAGGCGGGGGGCCGGCAGCCCCCCAGAAGGGAAGGCAGGCAGCGGGGTGGAGGGGGAGCGGAGCCGGGAGGGGGGGCCCAGGCGCAGGCGGACTGCGGCTCCCCGGACACCGCAGGCACCGGCCCCGGGGGAGGACAGGCCCCGGAACGCCCCCCCGTCCCGGGGAAGGAGCAGGGGACACTTTTAGCAGCAAAGGCCTCGAGGGGGGGGGGGGGANNGGGCCTGGGGGGGGGGGGGGGGAGGGGGGCGAGGGGCCCGAAGGGCGTGCGGCCAGTTAAACACCAAAACCCAAAAAAAGAGAAAAAGGCAGAGGGGGAAGCAAAGAAACAGGGAGAACAGCTCCTCCCACCCTCCAAAGCACGGAGTTAACCGGGGGGAGTTCAGGATGTGACACCCCCCTCCCCTCCTCTTGCAGAGCAGCAGCCCCAGGCACAGCCCTCCCAGTCTGCCCAGTGCCAGGCACAGCCCTCCCAGTCCGCCCAGTGCCCGGCAGCTCTGGGATCCCTTGCCGTCCCCCGCGCCCGGCCCGGGGTGGGTGGGTGGGGGGGGGAAGACCCGTTTTGGGGACAGTTCGGTGTCACAGCTGAGGTCCCCGCGGGCGGCAGCATCCTTGGCACATTGGATGGAGCTGGGGCAGCCAAGCCCCCCGCCCTCATAGGAAGCCCTCCTTCCGGAACTGCTCCCGCAGGATGTCCCTGTACTGGTCGAAGCCGCCCTCGATGCGGGTGACGGCGCCGCTCTCGCACACCCACAGCTCCTGGCACAGCAGGCGGATGAAGCGTTCGTCATGGGACACCAGGATCACACCACCCTGCCGCACGACGGGGGAAAGGGGGGCTCAGTGGGGGCCAGCGCGGGCGGCACCCACAGCACAAGGGAGGGCAAGTGCCAGGTTGGTCCCCGGCCCCGCAGGGACGGAGCCCAGGCACCGTCGGTGAGAGCCTAAAGGTGGCTGGAGGAGGCCCCAGGAAACCTCAATCAAGCGTCTGTTTCACGGGAAAACTGCCCCAACCCAGGCAACTGCAAAAGATGAGGGTGATGGCGGTGGTCTCTGGAGGGGGGGTCTTGGGAGATCAGCCATAAATTGTGCTGACAGAAGCAGGGAGAGGCCACAAGGCAGGGCTGGGCACACACACAGCACACCAGGAGCCACAGGGTGCAAGTGACTGGCTAAGAAGGGGGACAAGGTGACCTCTGCTCTGCTGTTGCCACTCTTGGCCACTCTCAGCCAAAGCCAACAAGTGACACAAGCCACCAGAACCAATGGATGCAGCAGAAACACAACTGACTCTTCCCAAGGTGTGTCTTGGACTGGTAGCCATGGCTGGCGTTCGACCGTCCCCTCCAGCTGACAGACCCAGGAACCTGCCACAGGGAGCACTGGGACAACTGGAGACCCCACCAAGGCCTTACCCGGAACTTGTTCAGTGCCTTCGCCAGTGCCTCGATGGTCTCCATGTCCAGGTGATTTGTGGGCTCATCCAGGATGTAGAAGTTCGGACTGGAAGAGAAGATGTCTCTGAGCAGGCAGCGGGACAGGCTCAGGCTGGTCGGGCTGCAGAGACCTCCACCAGGCCACAGCCACCCGCACTGTCCTCTGCCCAGCTCCAGGGACACCTCTTACCCCTGTGAGCCCAACGCAGCAGCAGAAAACCACACGCCTCCCTCCGCTCCATCCCGCCTGGGTGACAAACCCCCTCCCCACCGAAGTCCCCAGGACGAGGCTTCCACGGGAAGTGCCCAGCTGCCCACATCCTCCCAGTGACACAGGCTCCAGGGATGGAGCCGCGCAAAAATTAACAGCATCTGGGAGAAAATTACCAGGACATGGTCATCTGGGCAAAGGCCACACGGCTCTTCTGACCCCCGGACAGGCTGGCCACGGGACGCACCGCCAGCTCCCCTGAGACGCCGTAGCTGCCCAGGTGGTGCCGGTACTCCTCTTCCGTCTTCCCTGCAGAAGCGTGTCACAACACAGACATTGCACATGCGGGGTGACAATGGGGACCCCGGTGCCATGTCCTCGCCGGGCAGGAACTCAGCAGCCACTTCCAGGCCATTCCCTCCCAAGCAGGAGGTTTTGGGGGGAAAACCTGACTGACACAACCGGGACAGGGGCTGCAGGGGGGTGACTGACCCCAAGAGACGTTGCCCCCTGTTCCCTGTCACCGCCCGGTAAGTGGGGATTGGGAGCAGGAGGTTTTGGCAGCCGGGGAAGGGGGAGCCAGTGGTTGTTCTGCGCTTGGCAGGAAAGCAGGTCATCTGTCCCCAAAACCTGGCCACGGGGGAGCCCCAGCCCATTGACTGTCCCCGCACAACCCGCTCCGGTGTCTTGAACTTGGGCCGGGTGAAGGGATTTAACCCAGAGCAGGCGGTGCCCCTGAAGGATGGAGGTGACAGATGGAGCTCTGTGTGTGGCCAATGGGACCCCGATGTCCCGCCTCTCCCGGGATCCCCAAAACTCACCTGGGAACTTTCTCGCCAGCAGCTCCACCGCGCTGATGTTCAAGTCCAGCTGATCCACGTGGTGCTGGCTGAAATAACCGATTTTTAGGTTCCTGCAGAATGAGGAGAGAAACGGGGAGCTGGTACCAGGCCCCACGACAACGGCGCTCGCAGGAAGGGAGGGCATATGGGTGGGTGTGTAGGGCACACCCCAGAAGCCCTCCAGCTGCACCATTCCCCCCAGTCCCCCAGCCCTTCCTAGTACCTGTGAGCGTGTCTGATCCCTCTCACCGGTGCCAGCTCCCCCATTAAGATCTTCAGCATGGTTGACTTGCCAGCTCCGTTTTCCCCAACCTAGAGAAGCAGCAGCAGCAGTGGAGAATGTGAAACCCATGAAGGCCAGTTGGAGAGGGGGCAGTGATCAGGGAATTTCAGCTCTCTTGGACGATGGTGCAGCAGAGTGGGGCAGAACAAGAGAGAAACCAGCAGCTCCAGCCACAGGAAGCTGCGTTTCTGTCACCGAGGAGCAGCAGAGACAGCAGCACTAGAGGATGGTCCCTCCCCAGCCCTCGAGCCTGAAGATTACTCATCCCCAGCCCCATTTGAAGGTAAATGGCATCTCTCTGCTGCCCAACCAGTGTGTCCCAAGCCCCCACCTGTTGTCATGCTGCTGTTGTCAGCTAATTAACAGACTGTGATGGACCCCAACTCTTCTCAGAGGCACCCAGTGAAGGATGAAGGGTAACAGGCACAAGTCACAAATTCGAATTGGTATTAGGAAAAACGTTGCGCGTAATGAGGATGCTCAAATGCTGCAATGGGACCCAGAGGAATGGGAGAAACATTCCTCCCTGGAGACATCCAAAATGCAACTGGACAAGGACTTGAGCGACCTGACCTAGCACCAAAGCTGGCCCTGCTTCCAGCGGGGCCCTCTCAAGGTCCCACATACCACACAGATGCGGGACTCCAAGTCAGCAGAGACTGAGAGGGCACGGAAGATGTAGTGACTGGGGTCGTAATAGAAGTCCACCTCATCGAGCTGCAGGATGGGCGGGGAGAACTTCTCGAAGCCGTCGGGAAACCTGGGAAGGCAGGAAGAGGTGAGAGATGGCCAGGAAATTCAGAGACCCTGCTCCCAGCCCCCCAGGACAACCCCCTCTGCAATGGGTGGCAAGGGGGGGTCCCTACCATGCAGGGCCTCTGTGAAGGATGGTCACAAGAAGCAGGGACAGATCTGCAGCCTCAGCCCCAGGAGGGAACCCGACACAAAATCTGTCTGGGCTCCCCGTCAGAGTAGGGAAGGGGTGCTGGTCCCGGGTGGGACAGGACCCAGAAGGAACTCAAAGAGCCAGGCACTCTTCGAGCAAGGGCTCAGGGCACTTACTTCATGATGACCTCAGACTCCTTGTCCACAGGTTTCAGCTCTGGCCTGCAAGAGGAGGAGACAGGTAACCGCAATGCTTGTACTGGGGGTCTGCTCCCGCACCAGAAGCCCAGACAGACCCTTCAGTTCTGTAACACTTCGTCCTGGCCAAAGCCAGAGACAGAGAACCCAAAGCCTAAACCACCCTGGTACCATCGGGCGCCCTGGGAGCCCCTGTCCACTGCCCACTCCCCACTGCCAGCGAGGAGCAGGACGGGCACTCACAGCTTCTCCAGCAGCTTGAGCTTGCTCTGCACTTGGGACGCCCGGTTGGCGTTATAGCGAAAGCGGTCGATGAAAACCTGCAGGAGAGAAAAGCCTCAGAGTGCTGCAGGTCCTCTCCAGCCCCAGCCACCCCGCACTGCCGACAGGCCTCCTGCAACCACAGAGCCAGCCTTGGGACGCCGAAAGACCAAACAGCAGCAAAAACTCCAAGAGCAGAGATCCCTGGAAGTAGGAAGGCTTGGGAGGTTCACTCAAAGCATAGCCAGAGGGAGAAGGCTGTGACTCCTGACTTCTCCTGGTACCTGGATGTGCTCACGGTACTGTTGCTGGGCCTCATACTCTCGCTGCTGGTTCTTCAGCCGCTCCTCCTTGATCTTCATGAAGTTCTCAAAGTCCCCGCGGTACGTGTCCAGCCGCTGCGAGTGCAGGTGGATGATGTCTGTGGCCACCGCATTCAAGAAGTTCCTGTCGTGGGACACCACGAGGATGGTCGACTGCCAGGTCTGGAGGAGACAGCCAGAGGGAGGCCTGAGCGTCACCAAGCCAGGTGCAGGGCTTGGTCCCACCACCCACCAGCCTGGAGCACTCTCCTTCCCTTGATCTGTCCCAGGGCCTCCTGCCACCCCTCACCTGCAGGTAGGTCTCAAGCCACAGAATGGCCCTCACGTCCAGCATGTTCGTTGGCTCTGAGGGAAGGGAGAGGCATGGAGGTCAGGAGGGATGGGGACAGCAGGATCATGCTTTTTTACATAGGAAAGGCATCGTGGAGGAAGGGACCCTGCGTGGGGACCCGACCCCACAGCTGAGGGGACGCAAATGCATGGGGTGTGCTGTGGGGGGGAGGGCTGGGGCCAAGGCTCAGCCAGGGCTGCTCCAACCCCTCTATACTGGTACCCAGGCACTGGTGCCCAGTGGCAGCCCCTCGCACAAATCCTTCAGCTGAGGGGGGCACCCCCCCATGGAGCCAGCCCAGCGCAGGGGTCACCCCCTGTGGTGAAGGGACAACCCCCCCCGATGGGCTGGCAGCCAGGGACTGCCTGGGGCAGGATGACAGGCAGAGCCCCCGAGCCGGGCGATGGGGCAGAGTTCTGCTGCGGGCAGCCAGGGCGGCCACCTCAGCACCTCCCGGCACCCACAGCCCTGCCAGCACCGCCCCGTCACACCAGGCTATTTTGGGCAGGCAGCTAAAGGCCACGGCATGTCCCCAGCCCCAGCAAGGGCACAGACAGCCTGGCTACGGAGTCAGAGGGGACTCACAGTATCGACTTACCGTCCAGCAGCAGGAGATCTGGCCTAGGATAAAGAAGACACGGGTATCAGAAGCAAAACGAGGGCAGGACAGCGCAGAGCGCATTTCACCACACGCAGAGGGCTGTGATGCCTCCAGTGCTCCGCACCCCATGAGCCACGAGCACCCCCGGGCAGCACCCCTGTGTGTCACAGCACGGACAGCAAGGGGGGAGAGGCCCATGGCACGAAGGCTAGACACCAACCTGGCAAACAGGGCTCTGGCTAAGGCCAGTCTCATTCTCCAGCCTCCAGAAAACTCTCTGCAGAGAGAAGAGGTGTCAGAGAGGGGTCACCGCTTAACACAGAGCATCTCTGCCTTCGCCTGCCAGGCTCCCTGCTCCCCTCTCAGCTCCGCTGTCACCCGGAGACAGCGTGTCCCTGCAGAGACCTCAGCCACAGCATGAGAGCCATGGTCTAGCAGGCAATGGGCTTGGCTCCCTTGGAGCAGGAGACGGCACTGGAAGGGCAGGAAGACCCTCACCCTTCTCCAGGACTCCCCTCCCTCACAGCCACAGCTGTGCCCAGGGATGTCTCCCCAGACACGTTTCTGTCTTGATGCCCAGCACCTGGAAACTTACTTGGTTGTCTGTTGTTGCATCTTTGCATTAAAGCCCAGCCCAGCGAGAATGACGGACGCCCTGGGGAAAAGGATAGAGAACAGTATCCAGCTGCGGAGCACAGCCTGAGGCCTTGGGTCCCACCACAGGGACCCTGCTGCCTGGTTTAAGGCCACTCTGTCACAGGAAAGCCCTCCCGCACACACAAGAGCAGCATTTGCTGGGGAAATGCAGCCCCACAGAGCACAGCATCCACATGAAGTCCCAGGAGATTTGCAAGAAGCTTTCACCTCTTTGGCCAGGAAGAGAGTCATTGCCAACAACATCCCAGAAAAATTCCCCAGACCACCAGAAACCTGTAGAGGTCTGAGGGATCAGCAGCAATGCTGCAAGCCATTTGGGGCAAAAAAAATCCCTCCAGCTTCCAGGAGAAGCTCAACTACTCCTAACCCAGCAGAGCTGTGACAGAACAGACAAGAAGAGCAGCAGGGCGAGCTGGAGTGTCACCACAAGCTGGATCCCACGGCCACAGCATCACCCCTCCGTGCTCCATACCAACAGGCAGCGGTGCCCACAGGGCTGTCTCACCTTGCTGGGGCCTTGTCTGCCTCGATCTCCTCCAGCTTCGTGTAGATCTCTGACAGCCTGGCACCTTCTGTCCCTTCTCCCCTGGGGCAGGACAGAGAGGAGCATGTGGGACAGATCAGAGTTGGGGTTTGGGTGCTGGCAGAGGCTGATCTCCCCAGGCAAGAGGCAGCCCAGCCCTGCTGGAGCCCTCCCTTTGAAGGGAGAGACCTGAGAACGAGATCTCACGGTCCAGAAGCCACAGAAGGGCCCAGCAGCAGCAGCACCTCACCTGCCATCGTTAATCTTCGCGGTGAGGGCCCTCTCCTCCCGCAGCAGGCTCTCGCGGGTGGTGTCACACTCCAGCACGCTCTGCAGCGCCGGCGTCTCATCCCCCGCCACCTCCTGCTCCACGTGGAGGATGCTGATGTGCGAGGGGATGCGCAGGCTCCGGCTGGCGATCATCTTCAGCAGCGTGGTCTTGCCCAGCCCGTTCCTGCCCACCAGCCCGTAGCGCCGACCAAAGGCTAGGTTGAGGTCTGCTCCCGCCAGCAGGACACTGAAGCGAGAGGACGGGCAGGTCGGGGCTGCCCCACGGGGAGGGAAATACCGGCAGCCACCTGCCTCAAGCACATTCCAGGCTGTGCTGGGGCCATCACAGACTTCTCCTGCCCGAACGCGCCCACCTTCCTTCCTCACCTTTCCCATGCCCGCTGCCATTTCCCAGCCACTCTCCGGGCCAGCCGCAGCGACCCACAGGCCAAGATCTGTCCCACCTCCCTGCCCGCACTCACCGCTCACCGAAGGACACATCGAAGTTCTCGATGCGCACATCGTACGACTTGTTCTTGCCTGATGACTCCATGCGAGTCTCCTTCTTGCTGGCAGCCTGGCTGGCAGACGCCTCCTCAAGGACCCTGCGGGCAGGCAGAAGACAGAAGAGGGGGCTCAGGAGGAAAGCTCTGGTAGGGCCAGACCCCAGCCACACTCGGTGGAGCAGGATGAGGATGTTTGAGGCAGCCTCCGTACTCACAGAGGCCCAGATGTCTTCAGGGAATCCCGCTCCATTCTCTTGTCCTGTTTGGCTTTCAGCCTGGCTTCCGCCTTCTCCAGTTTCTTGGCATTCACCACCTGGGGCACAAAGCAGAGTTTAAAGAAGAGAAAGCATCTTCAGCAAAAGTCCAACTCCAGGAGAGAACAATCAACCCTTCACACCTGGAAGGAAGAGAGGGAAGGAGGGAGGACAGGGGAGCCGGGGCAGATTCAAGCACATTTTGAAGAAGCTGATCAGGCCAAGAAATCACTTCAGGAGCGAGCCCTGAATCAGCTGCTCACACGCAGCAGTTCTGCCTCAGCAGGACAGAGGGTTTGGCTGACCCTGACATGCGGCCAGTTGCTCTAGTTCCTGGGAGCCAAGTTACTTCAACAGCAGCAACCTGCCACCCCATCCCAACATCCACCCTCTTCCTGAACCACCAGGCGTTTTAACTTTAGCCAGTGTGGAACAAACTCCGCTCATGCAGTGGATCAATCAAGACAGAGACAAAAAGCATTTAATTAAACCTGAAGGCAAGAAGCCAAGCATTTTAACCTGGCCTCTAGTCCTGGCCAGGCTCTCAGCCCATTCCAGCTGATTTCTGCATCAAGTCAAATATTTCTGGCTGACCAAGAACACTCCTAGATATTTCTAGGCAACTCCACAGCCACAGGAGCATGGTGCAGACCCACACGCTGGACTGAAGAACATCTTGTTACTGGACGTGTGACCCTGTACCTACAGACAAAGTCACTCTGTAAACTACACCCAGCTGCCTGAGTCTCCCCGTAAGACATGTCCTCCAGAACTTCAGAGGCCTCCTGAGGTCTTCTCTGAATCATCTCCAATTTTTCTGAAGATCCTTTCTGAGTTGTGGACACAGGAGCCAGAGAGCAAACCTGGCAGCAGCAACTCCAGTGCCAAAACCAGCAACAGCCACCAACTTTCACTTAAGACTCCCTTTCAGACACGTGGGGACCATATTAGGTCCCGGCCTCCAGGCGAGGGGTTCTCATCCTCTGCACGTTACCCCAGGAAGGGAGAGCTCCACGAGCCACCAGCCTGGCAGAGAGACTGCCCACCCTGTCCTTGCTTTGCAGTCACACAACTACCTCTCCCCGTGCGCAGACTTCATCAGGGCCAGTGCAGAGGGAAAGCCCGGTCCCCCCGCACAGCTGTGCGTGTCGTCAGCAAAGATGTTCCGACTTCCTTCAGATCACGGAGCGTAACCGCTTCCAGACTTCTTCCCTCCTCATCTTATTTCTCAAACCACGACAACCCACAGACGTTTTCAAAGCTGGGCTTACAGCCTCCCCACAGCAGCTCTGAAAAACAGCCGCTCCATGCTAACTCCCCACCCATGACATCCAGCATCTAACCACTAGCCGGGATTTTATCTCCCATTGCATATGGCAAGACTTCACCCTGCTATACCCTAATTCCTCAACCAAAGGCCTCACTGTAGAGGCCAAAGGTCCTTGTGAAAGTCAGAGAAGCTGCGCTCTGAGCACCACCACCTGCATCAACCAAGCTTTTATTAAGAAATTATGGCAAAACAGAACTTATCAAATGAATAAGCCATTAACTCCTGTTGAGTCTCTTCACCAGAGCAAAGTCATGAGTTTCCCAAACTGCAGTGAACCTGAGGAGGAGGAACAGTTCCCCCACAGCTGTGTCCCCACCCACAATGACCACCCGTCCAGGCTGCACCCCGAGGGCGAGGTGGCCGGAGCAGGTAGGACACCTGCAGCCCCAGGTGTCTGTGGGCTTAGGAAGGTGTGCAGGGTCCCCACTCACCGAGGTCTGTCCCCTCTTCAGCAGCAGCCCCGGCAGCAGGTCCACGCCAGCGTCTGCTGCAACAAGAGAGTGGGGTTGGGTTGGTGACCCCGCACTCTGGGGAGACCTCACCAAGAGCTGCCTTAAGGGCTGCCCATGACCAGGCAGGAACTGTCCCCTCTCCCAGCGGGACCAAAGGGTGGCTCCTCTCCTTCCACCCTTGCTCACGCTGTGGGGAGCCAGGTGTTGCTGGGAGAGACACGGGGTGCAGCTGCCAGGGGGAGCCCATGGCGCACAGGGAACGGCTCCCCGAGGCCGGGCAAGCACACACAGAACGCCCCCGGCCTGTCCTCACCGCTGGCACCCCAACAGCAGGATGGGAGCCTGTGGCTGGAGGTCTCTGGTCGGTGCCACTCACCGTACCCATCGGTGATCTGGGAGAGCTGGATGGGGGCGTCCAGCAGCACCTGGCTGCAGCGCTGGGCCCGGCCCTCGTCCCTGCGGGAGAGGAGGAGGAGGGTGAGAGGGGCCGGGGGACGAGGGGCCCGGGGGCGTCGGGGGGTCCCTTACAGCTGCAGGGTGTTGAAGAGGCGCTGGCAGATCTCCCTGATGGCGCTCTCGTCCTTGGCGTCCTGCGACACCTCCCGCAGCAGCTCCCCCACCGCCTCCATCAGCTCGTCCGCCGACTCGAAGTCGGCCCCGCCGCCGTGCAGGATCCCTGCGGGCACACGGACACGGCCATGCGCACCCCGCCGCTGTCGCGACGGACGGCCGCCTGTCGCGACGCGGCCGGCAGGGGGCACGCGCCCACTTCCCCGGCCGCCTGTCGCGACATGCGAGGGGAGCGGAGGAGGGGGGGGGGCGGAAGTCCCGTCGCGCCGCCGCTCACCCGTCACGTAAGCGAAGACCTCGCCGTCCAGGTCAGGGAACTCGCTGCGGAGGATGTCGGCGCAGGAGGCCATGGCGGGGCGCAGCGGTGCCCGGCAACCGCCGGGAGCCCGCACCCGCGGAGGGGCGGAAGGGCCAGCGCGCGCGCGGGGGCTGCCGGGAGGGAGGCGGGCGGCCGCCATGCGCGCGGGGGCCGACGGGAAGCGCAGTGCACGGGGATGGAGGGGGGCAAAGGCGCCTGCGCGATGGCGACGAGCTGGGGCCTGGGGCGGCAGGAGCCGGACGAGACACACACCCCCCCCCCCCCCTTCCCTTCCACCGCCCCCCGACACCCTCCGGTCCACGGGGAGCGCCGGCCCCGCGGGAAGCCTAAGGGGCGCCGTTTCCCCTTCCCCAGCCGCCTCCCGCCCCACAGAGCAGCACGGGCAGCCAGTCCGTTCTACACACTTTATTGGGCTGAGCACTGGACAAATCACAGAGTGTACAAAATGGAGACCACACGACCAGAAGCGGGGCTGGGGGCGGCGGCAGCATTCCTATGGCCCAGAAGCGTTGGGTGGGGGGACAGGCCGGGGGCTCTCACTGCCGACCGCATCTCATTCCCCCAGGACAGACCCTGTTCACCCCCTGGAGTTCGGCTGTGTCCCGCGGGACAGGGGGTCCCATTCCCCACTCCTTAGGAAGGGGGGGGGAGGGGTGTGCAGCCAGCAGCAGGGGGAAATGAGCGCTGCAGGGACCTGAAATGCTGCGCCACCCACCCACACACCAGCAGGAGTCTAAACCCTCATCCTTTTTGGTCACAAACGTTCCGGCGGCAGGACTCTACACTGACAGCTTTGCAAGTAAGAGAAGGTGGTGGTGAGGCACGGTGAGCCCACCACCTCCTCTCCGGGGGGGCCGCACACTCACCCCCCCCTAACATCTCAGACTGGTCAGCAACATCTACCACAACAGCAACAGCTAGTACAGAAGCCAGGGTAACTTCAACTCAGATTTGTCCAGTCTACGTTTAGGCCTATTCTACGAGTACATATGCACAAGAACTTCAAAAATACTAGGATATGATGCAAGTAGTGAGACACCAACAGAAGAGGAGTTTAATGGTGGACATTCCCTAGAAAGATCAGGAGAGGATGGGAGTTAGACTAGCCCTTCCCCACCCTGGGATGGGGGGGCTGACAGCACCCCTGCGCAGGATGGGGCTCTGAGCTCCTGCACAGGAGGCGAGTCCGCACCCAGGGTGAGCTGCGGGGTCTTCCACGCTGCGCAGAGGGGCCAGGCAGATAGTTTCTCTGAATGTAGTTGAAGACCGAGGAGAGGCAGAGGATGGCTTGGAGAAGAGGGGGCCCACCAGCCTGCTGGGGCTAGCATCTGGTCTCGTAGATCCCGCTCCTGCCGATGTACCTCACCCATTTTATCACATCATGGTCACTGTAGTTCAGCTTTGGCTCAAAGACTTTCAGGTAGCGCACCTTCAGCCCAGAGGGTGCGAACGGGACCTATTGAGAAAGGGAAAGGCAAGGAAGAGCGTTGGAACAGAGGTGTAAGATGCTCTCCAGACACAAGAGCCAGAGGAGCCTTTGGCTACACATCTAGAAATGGACACCAAGAGCCACTGTTCCCCTTCCCGACTCCTTGTGTGCATAGTGACAGACTCCAGTTGCTTTAAGGACACTTTTCTTCCACTAGCTTTGCCACATGTCTGGCCTCGCATTAGGAGGAGCCACAGGCAGCCTGGGACAGGGAGCACTCAAATATGTGGGCTTCCCTGAGGGCAGAAGGGACTGCAGGGTCAGAGCTCCACCAAGGATAGCTGCACCCTGGGAGGCAGACCCGGACTCACCTCAAAGTTCATGGAGATCGGGGGCCGAGCCCACTTCTTCTTGTCGTTGGTGGGCAGCAGCTCGATCTCCGCACTGATCTGCGATTCCTTCATTCCAGCCATACGTTTTATCCTGTCAGAGAAAGCCCAAAGTGAGGAGGTGCAGAGTTTATCCTCCCCTTCACCACACATGCTCTGGGCAGACAGGAGCACTAAACAGACCCCTGCAGCACCCCCGGGCCCACATGCCACTCACTTCCAGACAATAGCGTTCTCACTGGCCTTGTACTTCGCCTTCCCTTTCATGCAGATGACTTGCACCCCACTGGTGTTGAGGGGTGTTGGGATCCGGACCTGGAAGGCAAAGTCTGGTGAGCAGGGCAAGGACAGCGCAGCCTGGGCAGCCCCAGGGGAAGACACCCCGTCCCAAGAGAACTCGGCTGCTGCCCTGGACCCCTCAAGCCTTTTCTCTCCTGCCTCAGGGCCCAGAGAACAGCTGCCACGAGGCACCCTAAGCCAGCTCTCCAGCTTCTTGCTTCAAGGTAAAGGTGCAAACACATTTTCAGAACCCACAACAGTCAGTGAGGAATAGGGCAGAGCTGTCCAGTTCATGGCCAGCATTGGGCTGATGAGCCCGGGCAGAACACCAGTCTGTGGTGGCCTGGACAGAGCAGGCTCTGCACAGCCTTTTCCAGAAGGGGACTAAGCTGCAAAGCCACCCTTTGCCTGTCTTACACAGCTCACAGCCTGCTGTCTGTCAGATGTACCATTGGCCACACAGACAGCAGAAGATGAACTTTTCAGTTGCCAAGACATCAAGTGAGCAGTCGCTGCAAGAAGGGAGGCCTCTGCCAAGGTGGTTCTGGAACCGAACAATTTCCACCTCTCTACAGCAGTTCCCTCCCACAGCACAGTAGCACCACGTATCCATGGGGCATTCTGTTCACTCTTAGTCCTGTACAGCCTGAGAACTCATCTGTGAGGACTCCACAGCAGGTGACAAAACAAAGGCACAATTCCCAGGCACAAGAGGCCACTGATTTTTATTCCCTTACCTCTATCTTCTGGGCTAGCAAGGAAGGTTTGAAATTTGATTTGATCACCACCTTCACTTCCAGCTTGGTCCTTCCCACCTCCCGCACCAGTGGAATCACACGGAAGGGGAGGATAATGTCCTTAGTGGTTCGGTATCTGCAAGGACACAAACAACAACAAACTCTGAGAAGGCATTAACTCCCTTATGGTCCCAAATTGTACCACTTTCCTAAAGGGACTTTCAAGGGAACAGCTTAGGGATATAAGCCAGAACGGGAACCATCCAAGAAGGAAGCAGCAGTAAGATCTGTGTTCCCCTAGAGCAGCCATGGTTTCTTGAGTCCCAAGTCTTATATCAGGTTCCTGACAATGGCCCTGCTCAAGGACTCCCATTTTAAGCACTAAAATCCCAGATACAGCAAGGTAAAGGGTAAGGAAACCCACACCCAACAATATTGTTGTGGCAAAGAACGCCATGCAGCTGGGCTTCTACCACAGTTATAACACAGGATTTGGGGAACATTCTACAGAGCCCACTCTGAAAAGAAGGCAAATACATATTTGTTAGATGCTCGAGATGCTGAGAGCAGTATGATTACTGCAGCAGCGATCAGATGCCAACAGCAGCCTGTCCATGCCCCACCACCTTACCTCATGAGCTCAAACTCTCCATCTGGTGGGATGAAGCTGATGCTTCTCTCAGAATCGAACTTGCTGAGCCTCACGCACTGGTGGAAAGTGC
Organism: Scolopax mira; assembly: GCA_004320125.1. Classification (NCBI taxonomy): domain Eukaryota; kingdom Metazoa; phylum Chordata; class Aves; order Charadriiformes; family Scolopacidae; genus Scolopax; species Scolopax mira. Next base: position 44,419 of record BJBW01001379.1, read on the forward strand.
AGTCATCGATGGCGATTGACTGTTTGCCGCTAAAAAAACCAAACACCCGAATTAAACAAGTGCAAGGTGCAGCCCTGGTACCTCAGTGCAAATCTGCCCAGGCAGAAACTATTCTACAGAGTGCGATGCCATCGCAGGCGTCCAGGGAATGGGAAGGCAGGGGGACATTTAAGGGACAGCAGGCTCTTGGCTCCAACTTTTCTTGTTTCACCACCACAAAGACCGTACTTCAGGAAGCTTGTTTAAAAGAACTCTCTCCCCAGCGAGGAAAGAGATGAAAGTAGCACCCTTCCTGTCACAGCCACCCTGCAGTGCTTGGGTCTGCCGGCCAGCAGCACCTCAGGGGACTCTGCGAGGCCAAGTCTTCTCACAGCACGTTTCAACAAAAGAAAACACTTTCCTGTCCACAAAGCTATCCCACTGCCACACAGCCAGGAGGTGCCATGTTCAGGGAACTCCTGCTCAGAAATCTCTTCACAGCTGTTGATTTCCACACCACTAGCGGGAGGTTTGATTCTGAAACTATTGGTTCCACAACACTATGCCACAGAAGAAGTTTCTCTCTCTCTCACTACTAAAAATCTACACAGTTCCCCCGTCCCCACATGGGTGCACCAGCCCTACCTGCCAGCGCTCTGCCCACCCCAAGTCCTAGTCTCTGAGAACACCTTGCAAGTGTGCTGAGATGGTGTAAGCACCGCAGGCAGGTCCAGCTCTCCTAGAAACCACTGCCACCTGCACAGTCAGAAGCAGGCTGACCCTGGCTGACCCGGGGCAGGGGGGGGCAGTCTATGCTTCAGAAGTGGAGTCAGTCTCTCCTAACCTGAGGCCCAGATCAGATAACAGCCAGCACTATCTGACTGGTTGCTGTTTCTTTGGGATGCTGCTGGGAAAGCCCTGCTGCTGAGCACTGCTCTGGGGCTGAAGCAGTGTCACTTGGGGTTTGGCATTGCCACACGATAGATGCCAAAAAGCAACCATCAGCAGCTATCCCTTTTGATCACCTCGTCACTAAGTGCTTCTGGAGAGTGACATCTCCAAGCTCTTGCCCACCAGAGAACCACCCTGCGAGATCCCCGTCCATCCTGCTTCTGTAGCTCAAGAAAGCAGCACATTTACAGGCAAAGGTGCTAACAATACAGAAGGTTTGGGACAGCATTACTGACTCTTCAGACATTTTGCCTAGGATATATCCCCCCTGGGCAGCCACCTGACACTCAGCCATTCTACTAGCTAGATTCAAATAGATGAAAGATGGCTTAGAGGTGACAGTGAAGCGATAGCTCTTGGCTTGGTTCTGAGAGAAAAGGCAAGTAGCAGCTCAGCTCCATTCACAGGAACCATAGTGGAAAGTGTCCGAGATTCAAAGTTACATGCACAAGTCACATGAAGCAAGAGACAAGGGGGACAGCAGAGTGCACACACAGCTGAAGCAATTATCTACCTTCCCAATTCACTGGGGGTCAGCAAAAACAAACAAAAAAACAACCAAGAGAAACATAATTGAGTTGCAAATGGTTAGTAAGAGAAAAGCGGTCATCCCTTTCCCTTTATCTCTTCACCCCAAGCAGGGGGTGAGGCTCGAAGAGGCATGAGACCTGTTCTCAGCCTCAGTGTGGGGACTGGGGCACAGCTGGGCTCCCAGAAGGGGTGAGCTCCAGTCACACTGACCCCCTGAACATCAGGGGGGGAATCACCCAGCACTGTCTGTCAGCTGCTCCAGTTCAGGGGAACAGTCCAGGCAGAGCGGGCTATGGTCAGGGGGCTCCCTCATTGCTCTTTGGGAGCACCACTACATCACCCTATGGCTAAGAGTCTCTGCGCTGACCAGAACTGCTAGAGACACAAGTTTGGGAACAAAACATCTCGAGAAAGTGTTTCTAGCTGCAAGAAGTTCACACTTAACAGTATCTTTGAATCTCTATACTTGGAGAGCTATAGAGAAGCCCTCTATATTGAGCCCCTCAGGCTGGTAGCCAACAGAACAGCTAACCTGCCCAGAGAAAAGCTAGCAGTAACGTCTGACAGAAGAAAAGATTGGCTTCATCTGTCAGACCAGAAAAGCTACTAAGTGCTACCCTTTCATAAGGGCCCCTGGTGGCAAGTGGCTTTTACCTCAATGTCTCTTACCTTTTCCCCGTTTCATCCGCAGTCCCTTTCCCCTGTTTTTCAATGACAATCTTGTCATTCATGCCAAACTTGCACTCTGGCATTCCACTCAGGTAACTCTTCATCACCACTCTGCCAGAGACGTGGGCACTCAAAACCTGACCTGGTGAAGAAAAGGGCACAGTTTAGAGCACTCACACACCTGGAAGGGGAGAAGGATACCAGCTCGATAGCTCCTGCTTACCCTGGGGGGACATCAAGAGATTCACACTCTCCAGCACATCAAGAAACAGCTCATTGCGACGATACTTGATCCCTTCACGTCTCCATCCAATCTGTCCAGTCACCTGGCTGGTGATCTGGGACTGCTCTTCCTTAGTCTGAAAGGAAGAAATGACACCTTAGACCTCCAGATAAACTCAAAGACTAAGAAGGTTTGCTTGAAATCTAAGAGCAAATGCTTGCCATTTATTACACAAGTGCTTTTGACACCTAGATATGGGTACTGTCACACCCCCATGATTTGGTCATTCTCTTCTCAGTACAGCAACTCCTATGCCCAAGTCAAAACTCGTCCTAACAACCACAGGAAAGGCTCTTCTGTTTTGTTAACTAGTCCACTGGGCACACCTAGGTGCAGGGGGGCACAGGCTCCACCACCGATGTCAGATCATGTCTCAGACTGCCACAGCAACCTGTGTTAAGCAGAGAAGCAGCCAACAGACCAGTTCACACCAGTTCCAACATGAAACCGCAGGGCCACAAGAGAGCTGGTCCCCAGGGACTGCTCCCCAGCAGTGTCAGTCATTAGTTACACACCAACATAACCCAACACACATCTAGCAGCGCCTGGGCCCTACGCCACCCGAGAACACCGAGGATGACATGAAGAAACACTGGGAAAAACACAGGTTTTCTTTCCTACCTGATGCTACAGGCGGGGTCCAGTCACACGCAGAAAGTCAGGAAGGAGATGTATAGCAGCGAGCGTGGCACACACAGGGTTAACGGGCAAGCAGGTCAGTAGCAAGAAAAGGGAGGAAGGGAGAAAGAGGCAGGTTAGGCTTAAGGCTACCTCAGGACAGGAACAAAGCAGGCCAACTCATTATTAATTAGGCAGCTAATCAGCACAAACTAGATGAGGGGCTTTGACCATTATCTCCCCTCAGGAAACTGCACTCCTAGCAGTGAAATGACTTCTCAGACTTGACCCTTATCATCACCCAAATACAAGGCAAAGCAGGGGCAGTGACAGACCAGCCCAGTAACACTCCCAGCAACATTCCTGGGCAGAGCGGACTCCTCCTGTCGCTGTTCTTAAAGCACACCCTGGCCATTCACCATGGCACAGACACCCAGACTACGAGAAGGGTAGGCACGCAGGACTGCAGGCACCTTAAGCCTGGGTCCTGTTTAAAGTTACATCCTTGTTCATTCTGCCTCTTCCACCAGAAGAGCTGTGGAACAGAGTGGGTCCTGCCCCAGCAGCCCTGCACTGGGAGGGCAGTATACAGACTTGGTTGGACACCAGCAGTGGCTCAGTTTTACACACTCCTGCCACATACGTGGTCACTCCTTGAGCAAGCAGAGCTATTATCACAACACTAATAGGCAGAGTTTTATATACCCCCAGGAACTGCCCAGGTGAGCACTCAATGCACTACTGAACACCTGCCTTGTCTGTCCCACAAAAGCAGCCTCCTTATCTGCCTTGTTCAATGCTTTGTTGAGGCTTAAGAAGAATAAGAGGGGTAGATATAATAGTTCTCTGGCTTCCAAAGGGACATGGATCACGTGCTGATATTCCATCTCCTGCAACAGTGTCAATGCCATGACCCTCTACTGGTCACTACAGAAAGCGAGCAGATGGACGCAGGAGCAAAAGCTGGGATCACCCAACAGCACGAGCATTTCCCCTGGACTGGGAGCTTCCCCAAGGATGAGTAAGTCAGCTCAAAGGGGACAAGAACATCCAGTTTGTGGTACTCTGTTACCAGCATGTTGACCAGGTTAAAGGCAGACACCCACCAGCAGGTTGGCCTGGGCTTTGTCTGGTGGCAACCCTCTCCTCATTCTAAATAGTACTACCAGCATTTTAGCTGGGAGTCTCTAAGGTTTGGGGTAATACTGTAACTAAGAGTCAACTAACTCTTGCTCTCAGAAAGCATTTGGAGGGAAGAGAAATACAACATTCAGCTAGTTAATGAGACACAGACAGAATCTGAAGCATGAGAAAGGGGCACAGCTGCACCTCAAGCTGTAAGAAAGTGTTTAGCCTAAGCTGGAGGAAGGTGCCTGAGCCAGTGCTGGCACCAGCTCTGATACAGGCCATCAGTTCAGGCTGCTTGAGTAACAGGGACTAGAAGTGAAATCACTGCAGAACAGCACCTTCCAAAAAGTCTGTGTGCTACACCACCCTGTTTCCAGAGTACAGGGGCATTTCCCCCCCCCGCCCCAAAAAAAAGGCAGCACCAGCCCCGGAAAAGCCACTGCAGCCATACAAGGTGGGCATTCAGAGGCAGCAGCTCAGTAAGCCTCAGATCTTTGAGAACAAAGTCAAAAAGCTGAGCTTGGTAAGCCTGACATAGCTGTGGATTTTGCTCCTTCAATTGGGCAGGACACAAGCCCAAGGAAAGCACCACCATGAACTAAGCAGGGATAAGGGAACACAGATGACAGACCACCCAGAGCCACATTTTGGACCAAGATACTTGCCCAAAGCTGGCTGTAAGCAAAGGAACTGGAGACTAGATGCATCAGAGAAGAGAGAAGGGAATATGGCAAATACTGTTTCGACTGTTGCCCCGGCCATACTGTGGCTGGCAAGGATTATTTCTGCTTTTTGAACTGGGCTACAGAAACTTCCAACATAGAGCAGAGTAACTGCTTAATTATGAGAAGCTATAGGCCAAAACTGCTTGTAAGGGAATGAATAAGCCTGTTGTTGAAAGCAGCTAGATGCTGTGACAGCAGTTTGCAGAAAACAGCACAGAAGTTTGTTAAAACAGACAAAAGGAAAAAAAAAACAACCAAAAAACCCAACAACAAGAGAGCTGGGGAAGGAAGTGAGGGTGGTGGTTAGTTTTGAGTTTTCCTAGGAACAGGAGCTGACTCAGCTGACTCGAGTGCTGACTGGCCAAAACTCCGATTGCAGAAGCAATTTACACCAAGACTCGGGATGGGGACCGCGGTCAGATGCACACCATCTGGCCAGCCATACACACGTGCCCTCTTGCAAAAGGCTGCTTGCTGTTCCAGCAGGAAATGTGGTGCTCAGAGGCAGCTTGTCTCTCACCTCCTTCTTGAGAGATGCAGCCAGTCTTGCTACCAATACAGCAGAAGTTTAAAGAGGAGTTCTGAGAAAGTCAGTGCTGATGAACGGAGTTGAAACAGAGCCTCCAGAGACTTTGCCCCCTGCTTATCCTTAACAAGGCCAGTTGCTAGGCAGGCTCTTGTTTAGCCTTTTGCTTCTGTGTGTACCTTGGGGCTGCAGCTTCACCCAGCTCTCTGCTGTGGTCAGCACCACTACAAACTGACTCACAGCTTTCTCCTGGACTCGCCTGACACACAGAGAGAGGACTGAGTTTTAGGCTCAGTCCTCATAATGAGTTATATAGCTGTTTTAGATGGACATAGTGAGCATTATTCCTTGGGGACACAAGAAACAGTGACTGTAATAGTCCTCGAGTTCCAGAGGCTGAGTATGAGCTGTTCAAGATAGGAAGCCCAGTTTTGAGGACCACAGCCCAGGGTAGGATCAGAGCTAGTCTAAAACACATTCCCAAGAACAGTCCAATTTCAGTGTCTTTTTCTCATGAGAGAACTCAGGCTGTGCTGATGCTGATCTGCAGTGATGTTTAGGCAGCAGCAGAATAACATCAGCTGCCTGACAGACAGCAAGATGCACAAGGAACACTTCATTACATGGCAGGCTGAAAGCTTGACAGCTCAAAGCACTGAAGGTTGATGGAGAACAGACCTGCTCAGCAAGACTCATGCACAGAACTATTTCTCATTCAGCAGGTAGACTTGTTTATCCCCTGTCAGAAGCTGACAGCAGAGCCTGAAGCCAGCAATCATTTACATGAGAGGGACTGACATTACCCAGCTCAGAGCCCTTCCTCCTGCATCTTACCATGCACCAGGAAACATCAGGCCACAGGAGCACAGACACGTAGAACGAGATGCCAATGAGCTACATCCCTGTCATACCTACTCAGGGACTTCCACGCAGCACAGGCCAAATGATCAGTTGGTAATTAAGATTCTACTTTCTCAAACAGACTTCCAGAAAGTTAACCAGCAGAGCAGTGCTGTACCCCAAATTCCTCTAGTTACCTGACTCTTGATTCCTTGCTGAGTGATGAAGGTCTTCAGGGCCCCTGTTTCAGAGTTCTGAGGATAGCCAAAGTCCAGGATTTCTACAGAAGGGTAAAAGTAGTTCAGTTCAGAGCTGCAAGGTATAAACATGCCAACCATGCTAGTAAATCCTACAAGGAGTGAGCCAATTAGTGCACAGACACCTGCTTACACACTACATTTTTAGATAAATTGAGAGAGCGTTCCTTACCAAGGGAAAAGAAACAGATTAGAGAAAATTACTAGACTTACTTCCCTGTGCAATATTTTGGAGGGTAGAAGTGATAGAAAACTGTTCAACTGATGAATTTGTTGGGTTTTAACTACAACTGCACTTCAGGACTAAACATCAACTAGTCTAGCCACATGCACAGAGCACATTGAAGAGTTTTTCCAAAAACATCCAAAGGACAATAAAGAGTTTATCCAACAGCAGAGCAGTCTATCTTCACAGCATTTTCTTTATGTTTTGATTTTTATTACATCTTCATACAAAAATCAAAGCCTAAAGAAATTAAAATAACACCAGAGTAGCAGCGCTACAGGATGATCAGTGTGGGAAACAAATACTAACTGCAGCCAGTGCACTCACCCCCCATTTCCCTCAAAAAGGGAGGGAACAACCGAGAAGAGATCTAGAGCTAACATGATTCTGAGGAACACCACGCCGTCAGGTTTTGCTGTCCCTGTGCCTGCTGGGCACAAAGCAGAGAAAGAGCAGCCTCTTGGTCTGCCCGGGGGGAAGAGAGACACCACCAGTCCCTATGACCCTGGGCTAAGAGCCCCAGGACACATACACATGGCACTTTGTCTGGAAAACAAATTGCAGCAGAGCTAATATCAAGTGCTCATGTTATGCCAAACAGGGACAGCTCAAGGGCAATCTCCACAAGCAGGCTGATATCACAAACAGTTGAAGGGACACTGTATTATTATTCGATGGGAAACCTGGAGCTGTATCGCTGGGGAAGGCAGGGCTAGGACACAGCGGGCTGGGTTTTATAGATTTCTCTGTCTCAGAACTACCCCCAAGAGGCAACCCAAGAAAGGCAACCAGCTGCAGCCTGGGGGTACTGCTCGAGCCACCTGGGCACTATCTGGGGTGGCTGACCAGCCTTGGAGGCACTAACAATAGCCCTCTTTATCTGCTTCAGTATAATGACAGCCCTACACCTGCACAGGATCCACTCATGAATTGGAGTCCAGTACCAGCTGCCTTGTTTATATAAGTGCACAGCTTCCAGCGCTTGGCAAAGCGAGCCACCACCAGCAGAAGGCTACAGGCTTGAGATGTTATCTACAGTTATAGTACAGCAGGCATTAGAAAGCAGAAAGCAGAACAAGTCATTCTGAACTCAGTCATGCATGTTAAGAATACTTCAAGGATTATTACGGCATCAAACTGAGCTAAGGGCTTTAGAATGATCAAGTGCAATATCACATAAGAGATAAGGGAAATGTCTCACCATCCAGGAGCTCATAGATCAGCACAAAGTTGTTCTTTATGTTCTCCTCACTGATTTTCCCGAAGTAGGCAGTCATCACGTCACACATCTTGTAAAGAAACTCGAATACCATGGCAGCGTTGACATTCTGCTTGGTGACAGCAGCCAGCCAGATGTTGGAACGTTTGACATGGAAGAAACTTGTGCGGGCGATGTTGGTGACGGGCGAGCGTACCTGCTGCCGTGCGTGGATGACATTGACGCGGAAGGCGTCGACAGCGTTCCGCCTACGAGACCGCCAGAGGGAGGTTAGCGCAGCACACACAGAAACAAGTAGTTCTGCTCATTACCACCAGACTCTGAACTACACACACCACTTCTCTCAGGAAGGGTGCCTGGGGATGACTAAGAGAGGTAAGTGAAGGCTCCGAGCAGAGTTAGACACTAAATTCTGCACACGCTAAAGGAGAGACAAAGCACTACTGGTCTCTGAGGAACTTTGGACTACAGGGTAACTGCAATCCGAAGGAGAAGCTAATCTCCATGTGAAACTAGATGGCAAAAGAACCTTCCCTTCAATTGATTTTGTGAGCACTGACAATGGATTGCCATAGCTGGGAACAAACATGGTAGCAGCTATGGCTCAAAGAGCCCAGGTTTGACTAAACACCTAGTTACTGTCTACTCTGCATGCCCAGGCCTTCACACTCTTGCCCCAAAGCAAGCTATAGTTTCCCAAGGTATTTGTCAAGAGCAGTTCCTCCCAGACATGCCACTGAGGAAAAACCAGCAAAGCCCAGCTGGGTCACCTGAGGGAAGTCAGCGCCCAGGGACATCCCAAAAAGAAGCTGGAGTTCTTGGACCCATTTCGCCTCCATACCCCAGGCACCTGAGAGGGCAGCTCAAAGCAGCAAGCAGGATTAGGAACATTTTTGGCTTTCCAGCTACATGTCCTCTCAAGCCTGCTAGGCTTCAGAAGAGGTCTCCCATACACTGACGTAGGGTCCCCAGAGTGCCAAGTGCCAGCAGCAGGGCGTTACGTGCATGGGATTGTCCAGCACCATTCCCAGCAGAGGCTCTGTAGTGCTGAAGAGGTGCTGTGTCAGGTTCCCCAGCTGCCACCAGCTTAATCCAAACTGTCTACACACTAGTGACAGGGAACAAACCCCTCCTGGGTGAACAAGGGTGTCTGAGTGTCATTCTGGATACCAGAAACTAGAGTTTCCTTATCTGGTAGCTACAAGTCAGGATAAACTTCCCAAATTAAGTTAGAGTCCATCAAATCTAAGAACACAGGAAGGAAGCCTGAGTGCTACACATGACAAGACTGAGACGTAAAGCAATAGTCTACACACCAAGCCAAGACTCATCTAGTTTTGCTTTCTTTCTCACACTCTTAGACATTACATAGAGCAGGGGGTCTTGACTGCAGCACCAAGGCCACAGTACTGATTATGCAGAATCATGTTTGAGAGCAGACAGTAATAATATCCTTGCAAGCAAGGATAGAGGCTTACAAATGTTCGTAAGCATCGAGGGTTGTCAACAATCCAGCAGAGAGTTCCAAGTTTGAAAACAAAGGATATTCAAAGGAACATATTGTACCACAGCAGGCATTTGCTCCCTGAAGCTTCTACATAAGTACCCGGACCTTCATCAGTAAATACACTCCCCCATAAGCAAAATTCTGGCCTTCAAATACTTCTCAGATTTTATTGCTCCAGAAGGTTGGCAAGTTTGAGCTAAATAAGTACTTCATTACTACTTCAGTTTTTCCCATAAGTAATTTTATCTACTATAAAATAACAATATCCAAGAGCCCCATTCCTCCCCTTCAGTAAGCTCTTCAGGGAAATTCAGCTTCTTCTGGAGCATCAGCCCTCCCCACCTCAAGTTCTAACCCACCAGAACTAGTACCATAACCAGCAGCCAGGCTGGGGCGCGCTGGAGGAGAAGCCTGGAGTGGGTACAGCCTCTCTAGCCCACCGGTCACCCGCTCTGTAGTGCCAGTCACGGGCTACCACGCGTCTCTTACCTATTGCTACAGCAGCCAATGAGATGGGATGGACAGAAATGGCGCCAGCGGAGAAAGGAGGAGTGACAGCAACAAGAGAAAGGGTTAGAAACACACACACAAGGCACAATGAATCCAAAGAGATAAGGAGAGACCAAACAGCACCCCCCTCCCTGCTCTTGGGCACACCGGAGCTCTGGATGGACAGGAACAAGCTGTGGCAGCAATGGAGCCCTGGCAAGGTACAATGCTGACATGCCAGGGCGAGGCTGCCAGAGTGGACAGACTCATGTCTGGATGAGTTTTAGGGCTAACTGGGCATTTAGAGCAGAGGAGTGGCATCCGTATCACATCAGTGATACCAATCTGCTCTGCTCATACATACAACAGGCCTTGGGGGTGGGGGTAAAAACCCCCAAGCCTCAATCCAAGGCAAGGCCTGGGGACTGTAAAGTGTCAGGAATCTGCCTCCGAACAGGATGGCACGTCTGAGCGGGCATTTCTACAAGAGCACTCCTTGTTGAAGCTGTTTCCCTTAATGCTTTCTGGCTTGGTCCAGCCAACAGCAATCACAGCAAGTTTGATAGAGCTGGAGCACATCTGGAGAAATACAGCATATCCTGACATTTCAGACACTGCTCTATCCAGTTTGCACTTTGTCCTTAAGGATCAAGAGCCATGAAGCCAAAGTGATATATTAGAAGCTCAGAAACCAAATGCCTATTACATTTAAAGTGCATGCAGTTTGTCATGTAAGCTGCTTAGTTTCAAACAGATTTTTATTAAATAGCTACATTCTGTGCAGGTAGGTTCTCCCAATGACTCTGTCACTGAAGAGCAAGGCTCTACGCCCTCCATGGTACCCTGAATTAAATGCATAGCGCTTTGCCTTTTTTTTTTTTTTGGGAGGCTGCTTCTGCATGCAGCTGGCTGCTGTATGGACAGATGCACTACATGCACTAAAGCCATTCTGAGTTGCAAGCAAAGGAACTTCAGGTTTTGTGGTACTTCTGCCTTCGACAGCGTCAAGGGACAGGTTTCTTCATTGACCATCCCTTTGCTCATTAACATTTGAGTTAGAATGTGCTTAGACTCTTAAACTATGCAAGAAGAGGGCTTCCTGTAACCACAGATAACCTTTAATCTCTCCCCACACACAGACTGAGGCTTCAGAATGCCAAAGGCAAGTGCCAAGCCCAAGGACCCTTATGGATCAATCACTTGTAGCCCACATGAAGACAGGCAGCAGCTATAGATTCAAGGAATTGTCCAGGTTGCAAGGGACCTTTCAGATCATCATGTCACAAGCTACGCTCACTTCCCACTCCACCTACCTCCCACCAAGCTGGGTGGGCTGCGCCATCAGCACTGTGTTTAGGAACACAGTGTTCTAGAATGTTCTAGAAACCTATCACCCAGTTGGCTGGAGACAGAGTTCCCACAGTCACTTGGAATCGCACTATTCCTTTCTCTGCCTCCCTCTGCAGGTTTGGATGCTAAAAGCTTTTGAGCAGCCCTGGTATTGATGCTGGTGTTCAGAATAGGAAATGGCAGATATCCAGACATTCAGCTTGCTATAGAGCTGAAGATTCTCAATTATTTGATTACACCACAAGAAGAGACACAGCCATTTTAAGACAACTCATTTTATAAGGTTATGCATCCAAAAAGTTCAAAAACAGGTTTAAAGGCCTGTTTCAGAGGGAATCCCTCCTTCAGAGGGAACAAACTTGGTTAACAGCCAGCACCAGCTCCACCTAAGTCACAAGAGTGACACTTTCACAGGAACTGAATGGAAGATTTCACTCAAGGGAACACTGTCTCCTGAAGTCCTGGAGAAAACACTTGAATCGTTTTGGCACCTTTTGCCAAATGAAAAAGTTAAGATAGGATCAGGGAGGAAATCCCATTTTTTGGGATGCCAGGCTGGCAGGAAATACTTTATCACTTACTGAACACAAGTCACTCACTTTATGAGAGGAACGACCCAAGATAAAAAGCTATAGAAGATAACCACATTAAAAATAACTACTTCTCTCCCCAGTTTACATCTCTACAGTCAGAACGCCCTTGAAATTAAAAGGCCTTCTTGAATAAACATCAGTTTGAGCACAATCCTACCTTTAAGTTTGCAAGCCACAAAAAAAGACATTTTTTGCCAGAAACTGCAGTAACTGTGTTCCTCGTCCCCCCAACATATTCTCAAAATTTATCTGTAATCCAGAACAGCTCAGCTCAGTCTCTGTGATACCTGATCATTAGGGGAACTTCACAAAGTCGTATGAACTGTTCTGAAGAGCTTCAGCTAACAAGCGTTCAAGACTAAAGTGAGTTAGGATAGCAGAGGAGAGGCAAAACATTACAACCAGCAGTTCTCTGCTTCAGAAATATCATGCTTCCATGACTCAGTGCTGTGTGGAAGTCCTGGGATAGCACAGTCAACCTTAGAACAGCTACTTTACTCTGCCTTAGTTGACTTCGAACAAGCCAAGAGTGGAAAGCTCATTAGGTGAAACCTTATTACAGACACTGTGTTGACAGCTACTCTATCAACGGACAGTGCAAGCCTTGACTAGCTATTGGTTCTACCTCAACTTCTAACCTCCACTAGACAATCCACAACCAGAAGGCACATGCTCTTCAGACTAGAGCAGTCTGAAGGCAGACTGGCTTGACAGTTTGCGTGTCATTTACAGCAACGAGTTATTTCACTGCACATCCTACCACTATTCATTGTGGAGACATGGTACAAACTACTTTTTCCTAAACTGGCCAGAGGGATCCCTCTCACTGGGCTTTGAATTAACACCTGCCACAGCCCTGCTTCCCTTAGCTATGCTTTAACTCTGTTCACTTCAACTACCTTCAATGAACACCCACTAGGAAGAGTGGTAGTGTGCAAGAAAGCCAGCACAACCACTCTGTAGTGGGTTCCTGTGGCACTATCCACTGCCTTCAATCACATGTAAGCTTCAATCACATGTAAGGTCCCTCTGGGAATTAGCAGCCTAAGGAATGTACAGATTCAATCTAAGGAGTTAACACTTGTGTGAAGTACAAGACACCTACACTCTACTGAAATCTTTCAGTGCTTCACACAACTTTAATAACCCAAGGAATGTAAGCTCTCCACATACAAGGCTGCCATACAAAGCCAGGGGACAGAAAGCCAGCTTTATGCATACAGCCACCGTTACTGTGAGACTCCTTGCAGAAAGAACTTCCCAAGACCATAGATAGTCTTCTGCGTGCCTGTACTCAATGCTAGACACCCGTGTCTGAAACTAATTCAGAGCCCTGGCCATAGTGCATGGCAGACAGTTCCCATGTTACTGCTCCCATGAAGCTTTCACAGTGGCAGTGAGACTGGCAGATTCCTGCAGTGGCAGCCTGTGATGCTGAAGCACGTGGAATAACATCCGGATCTCTACCATCTCAAAGACACCCCCAGGTTCGTCTGCAGGCCATCCGTTACTAGCATCTGTAGGTGACCAGGGTTTAACAAACTCTTTTTTTTCTGAACTAAGCCTAGAGCAGCAAGTTGAGATGCAGTCTTACATGCAGGCACAGCTAATGCAGAACAAAGCAGCTCTGGGTTGTTGTTTGCACCAAAATGAGACAGAAATGCAAAGACCAGGGATGCAACAGAAGCACTTACCCGATGTCATCCCGGTAGACTCGAGAGATTAAAACCTCTCCTTTGTGGTTATAGATGAATAAGCCTCCGATCATGATGGAACTTTAGTCTTCTCTTCCCATGTTGCTTAAGACCTGAAGCAAGAGAGGGCACACATGAGTAGGCTGCACGGCTCACACAGACTCTGACACTGCTGGCCATTAGCCACGGCACACATCCTTGACCAGGAGACAATTCCTACTGCACCTGTGGTAGCAAGCTCCTGACAGCACACATCCCAATGCCACAGGGGTAACTAACTCCAGCTGATTGCAGGGAGGAACAAGTGGAAGACAGGCTCAGAGATGTTCTCCAGAGCCTGATGGTGTGGGCCTAATTGATCACTTAATTGATCTTGTTACACCTGGCCAGCATAGCCCATGGCCAAGGCCCAGCAGGGCAGCCAGAGACCCAATGCTGGAAAAAAGCAGCATGCCTCAGGCTTACACCCTGGAGAGGAGAGCTCCTCACTTATAGAAGACTATTAGAACCAGTATCTTTATTGGAGAGGAGGGAAATAGCCTTATTGCTGACCTATACCTTACACTTTCTGATCTGCTGGGATTTTATCCTATACCTTACAGTTTTTGGTCTGCTGGGATTTTATATGGAAAAGCATGTATTCCCAACACAGAGTACAGACTGTGTGTACCACAACAGACCTGTGTCCTAACTACACACCAGTCTCTCCAGATCAGCCTTCCCTCGTGTTTGCTGTGGGCACACTGTAAGGAGGACTCGGCCCCTGAGAACCACCCGCCTTGTTCCAGACCGAAGGAGCCACATCTGGATCCCGACTGGGTCCCGGTGACTCGCTGAGCTCAGGTCTAGGTGAGCCCACAACAGGCACCACACACCCCGCGACAGGCAGGGCTCCGAACAGGACTATAAATTGTAGCCAGGACTGAAGCATAAAATTAGCACTGAAATAGATGGAGGTTTTCTTCTCATGCCACTCATCGGCACAGACAGATCAAGCCTCAAGCATCAGTAGTACCTGGCCTATTCCTTGAATGCGAGAAAATACACAGGCCTGGAACCACAGGCAAATCAAAGCCCCTTCATTTCTACTGTAAAGCAAGGTCACCATCTCCCCAGCGCCCGAGATACCAATCAGACCCAATTCACAGTTAAATCTTCTTGCACACAGTTGACACCAGTGTTGGAGACGTCACCAAGCCTATCCCTGTACGGAGGGGGTTCTCAGCAGCACATACACCTTGGCTAACAACCACTTTGACATACTTTTAATATATCCACGTTACAGCCTTTGCCGCTCCCGAGCAGCAGTACTGAGGAACGCTTGGTAACCCAAACTGAGGGAGTCAGATCACAAGGTGCCATCGGGGTGGGCAATGTCAGCCACGGCCCACTTTAACTGGGGTCTCAGAAGTTATGCTCTTAAACCGCCATCTTCTCTTTCTTCAAAGGAAGGTTGTTTTGAAGAGAGCTACAGAGCTGGGAGACATTCACTGGATCCCGTCCCTGTAGTCATATGCACTCTACTCACTCAGGTCCAAGTCCTAACCCCTGCTCCAACAACTGCTGGCCTGGCTTAGACCAGAGAGAAGTGTTACAGCTGTGACAGCAAGTGCCTCCTCACGTGTCTGGGGACCATCCCAGAGGTATCTCCCCGCTTCGGGGCTGCAGAGCCACAGATAACAGTCATCTCCAGGCTGCTGCCAGGGCGGGTGGGTGGGTGGCAGGGATAGGGGCCAGCCTAGGGAGAGACACTGACCAAACCCCTATGTGGTTACTCAGGAACACAGCAAAAACGAAGTTGAAGTGACCTAGCCACAGACCATCTCCCGGGTCAGGGTGGGAAACCCCCCCACACCCAGAGAAGCAACATACACATCGGAGGGACAAAACGACACCCAAGGCAGAAGCCTGAATTATCAAGGGCAACACATCCTCTAGAAGTTATGCTCAAGAAAGTAAGTAGCTGCCTATTTGAAGGGACTACTGCAGACCTGAGCTCTGTGCTAGAACAAGATTTACAGTGCAGCATCTACTTTGAATTTCAGAAAGAAACTTTATCTTTATTCTTTACTTTATTCTTACAAAAAGAAATTTTGTAAGCCTTTACAGCAACGTTTTTAGCTATGCCTAATGAGTCCTCAGAGAGTAACATTACACATATTTCCCTGCTATGGGTCTTCAGCTACCAGATGGTTGTTTCTGCTCATTAAAAGGAAAAACAAAAAAAGAATCAGAAAGTCAGTTAAGTCAAACCAGCAAGAAACAGAGGAGCAGTTTTCCCAGAGCTCATTCTGCTGGGTGAGTGTCTCTGGCCACCAGCAGGCTGCCTCCTGCCACTTGTCACTGACTTCACCTGGCACTGTCACCAACATTTTTTGATGTCTGAGACTCCATCTTGCACAGAATCAGCTTCCTAATATGCTTTTCTTCCGCTCCCACTGGGGACACTTTATAACTTCAGCATGCCAGTCTTTCACGTGGGTACAGGATAAGTGTCTGTCCCCAAACCTGCTGAGATGGAGGCTCCCGGGCAGTCACCGCCAGAAGAGCTGCTGCAGCTGCTCAGGGTCCCCAGGGGCAGCGAGACCAGTGTCCCCAGCTGGAGGGGACAGGAGACAGGGACAATCCTGATGGTCAGCAGAATGAAAATGGGTTCTGCGGTTTAAGGAAGCGCCTGTACACAGACTGCTGAGATGGGACACACACGGCCCTGACGGGTATGCTGGAGGCTACTGAAAGGCAACCTGAGGGCTAGAACCCAAACCAGGGCGAGTATCTGAATGCAGTCACCCAACAAGCCTGGCAGATGCTGAAGCTGTAATTCAGCAAACCTTCAAAAGGTCATTCACACAGGCCAAATGACGGGGGGGAAAAAAAAGGTACCATTATGAGAATGAAAACCACTTGTTACCCACTCTAGGAAAAATTCTTTTCTAATTAGCATTTTTTCATTCCAGATAAGAGACAAGGATGCCTGCAAGACTGCTGGTGCTGGCTTCCACATTTGGATATGGCCTGCTGCTACCAAAGGCAAAGAAGAGTTCCTGCATCCTCTTTAAGACTCACATTGTACAGAATAGTTTCCTGGAAGCTTATGCAACTGGTAAAGCTGGATCATTTGAATCCCACAAGCCCTTTCCAGAAGATTCCTAGAAAGCACATCCTAATCTTAAAAAAAAAAAAAATAATCTCCCTCTTGGGTTTTAATGCTGCTTAAGTTATTTGTTTTACTATTTTTAGCACAAAGGAAATGTCTGCTTTGATGAGCAACAGGATCAGACACACTTCATACATGATACAAAGACACTCTCACTTCACAAGACAAGCCAATTGCTTTCTGAAAAAACCTCTATTTGAATATTTACATTACTATAAAACATGTACAAGACTACTGACCAAGCTTTGTATTGGAAATTAAAAGCTTTCTATTAGAACATATTCTATAATGGCTTTGCTCTAGTTACAGGCAAAAATACCAGCCTTTTTAATTGCATCACAGTAGCAGGCAGCAGAGTCAACTGCTTGCTTAGTTTATAGGTTAGTTAAAACAGGTTAGGCGGAGAGCAGACAGAGCGTGATTAAAGTGCTTTTAGTCTTTAAAAAAATTCTTTGTCAATGCAGAGAAATGCTAGACTTCTTCCTTATATAAAACATACTGGGAACTAAGTTCAGGCATCAAGCTTTCAATGCAATCACCCCCTAACCAGCTTCCTTTGCACATCTAAGAGCAGATCTATAGCTCAGGGTCTTGCCTCCAACGTCACCAATGAAGGAACAGTCAGGTGACAGTGAGGACAGATCAAGAAAACACTCCCAGGAGATCCTCTTCCACTGGCCTCTTTATGTCAGATGTCTCAATGGATCTCTTTACAGTATTTGCCCAGTCTCCTCGCAAATCTCTGCATCAGCAGCATCCCATGGGGAAAAAAAAAAATAATCTACAGCTTTATAATCACTGTACAGAACACCTGCTTTAAGCCTTCTTTCTCTTCCTTCCTCCAGCTTCTTTGACGACCCCAGGAACCAAAGAGGGCTCAAATGCACAAGGTATTTAACACAGCTATAAGCAGATCTTCCTTGCTCTGCATGGCTTCTGCAGCCCAGCACGCTGAAGAATTCCAGTCACAGGCACTGGCAGCACAGCAGCATCCACATGGCTGACAGTGAGCTGGGATGGGTGCAGCTGGATGACACGACATCCCAGTCTGCTGCTGGAGCCCTGCAGGCACCCCTGCCAGAGACAGGATGCCAGTGACCACATCACTCCAGGCAGCAACTGCCATCAGCTGATGGAGCGTGTCCTCGCAGCTGGAGCTGAGTGACCAGCCCAGAGAGATATGAACAGACCCGAGCAAAGCCACACAAAGGGCAGCATGCAAAAGAAAGATCCTTAAAGCTCAGCAAGAAGAATGGCTGTTTAAGACGATAATGGCTCCTCAAGAGGCTGCAGTGAAAATAAGCCTGCTTTGTTTTGATCATCATTTGTTTCAGTACAAGTTTCACAGATACTTGTGTCAACTATTTCAAGGTTACACTGCAATGAGAATGAGGTTTTCAGAGGTACAGTTCAGACTCGGTACGATCTTCCACATGTTTTTAAATAATGACTAGTTTTCTTTTCGGATCAGTTTTGAAAATGAAAGATCCTAGTGTGTGCAATGGTTAAGAGCCACAGGGAACGGGGCTCAAATTAATTTGAGACTGATGCTCAGTGACTCATGGCTGCTGGAATCAGAAGGGCCCAGAACAAGAAATCCAGCACAGAGATGGGTTCATCTGCTCACAGTGCATAAGGAACACGACTCAGAAATCGCCCAGCATTGCTCAATCGGCTCCTAGTGACTCACTCTGTTCCTCTCAGCCTTTTCTAGGGAGCTTGCCCTATGCTGGGTTTGAGCTTCCTCAGGCCGATAGCTCATTGCAAGACTCTGTTCAAGAGCAAAGCCCATCACTCTGTTTATCAGTAAGTGCCTGGAAATCCAGGCTGACTCTAGCTGGAGCTTGTGGGTTAATGGTCCATCAACTGTATTTTCAGAAGTTTGCAGCTCTGTTCCTTCTGTTTCACCAGCTTGAGCATATGGCGACCCACTCTACACTGAGAGCTACAGCCCCGTTTTCTAGTTATAGTATGATGGATTTATTCTAGTTAAGGTAAAAAGAAGATCTACATGTATGTGGAATTCACACCAGTTGGTGACTAATCACCTTAATTTAGGAACAACAGACCTCTCCTAATACACTTTGCATTCTTCAAGCAGCTCCATACCAGGGTGGGAGTGAGATCTAAAATCTGAAACTGCTCCTGCAAATACCTAAGGCCAACACACTTCCTACTCTGCTGCCAAGCACTCGCACTCCCGTAGACTTCTATTTCAACCCATAAATAGAAAGGAAGAGGACCACGAAGACCTTCATAGACAGACCACATACTTACACACACTTATAAACCCAACAGGGATTAAGGAGACTGGAAATGCCTTTCCAGATGACCTACCCACTCAAGTGACAATGCAAGCACTAAGATACATCTTCACAGCAACCATGGCAAAGTCACAACAGTAAGACAGCAGCTACAAACAAAAGCACGTGTGTAAAACCAAAATGCTGTGATGCGGATTTGAAAGCGTTTCAGCAGTTACATAAGTGAAAAGCAGCAGGATTAATTAGCCAGGCCTACAACAGCTGACGTGGGAACCTTCTTACAAGAATCAGAAGTACTCCTCTGAAATCACCTCGCTGATCCCGCTGTGCGGGGCACAGGCAATAGGGAGCATCCCTCTCCCAAACTGTCACGTGCATTAGACAAAGCCCCAGGTGCCAGTCTGGAGCAGGCCAGCACAGGGCATAACCAAGGCTCCAGACAAAGATCAGGATGCAATAAAGCATCTCAAAGTACCTCAAAACCTGCTTTTGTCCACTGATTGTACCCCATATGGAAAATGCTATTTATGAGGTCTGACTGAAAAGACAGTTGGTTCTCCAAAAGCCATCAGACTTTGCCCTCCGAGATGTATGCGGTGCTACACACTCTGGCTGGGCTGTCAGCAGCTTCACACCCTGGGGTGAACTCTCATTAGAGCTATCCAGTGAGACGGAGAGCTAAACCTGCATTTGGCAAGTGAAGATTTAGCAGCTCCCCCCTGCAGCACACAGAAGTCCAGCCTTCCATTTCCATTGCCTCTTTGTGGATTCTGACCCAGAAGAGCTGTAGAAAAATGAAAACAGAGCATGGAGTTTTCAGACTAAAAAAGGCAGACGCAAGGAATGGACTAACAAGCATAGTTTCCTCCCTCTGCAGCAGTTGGTTTGTATCTGCAGCAACTCTTCCAGAAACAACACAGCAAACAGAACCAGTTCTCCAGTGTCTGCCCAGTGCACCAGCCTCCCACGGTCTCTCTGCTGGAGAATCCGTAGCATCACACCAGTAACAACACACCAATATGGTACCATAGGCATCTGTTCATTATGCTACAAAAGACAAAGCTGAATTCCAGCCTAAACCCCAGATATACAGCCATTCAAACAACTGATTTTCTCCAATACTTTTGTACCATAACATGAAGTCTTTCAGGTGACACTACGTAGGCCATTAATTCTTCCCTGCACCACGAGGAACAGCGTTAGCTTCAGCCCACACCACAGACTTTGGAACACAGCTGTCTACCTTATCACTTGTGTTTGCACAAATTAAAACAAAAAAATTAAAAAACCCAAACAAACACGATCGATTTGCTCACATTCATTGTTTAGGAAAAATAATGAACTGTCAGTCAGTTTTCTGCAGTGGTACAAGGCAACAGGGCTGCAGTAACTGCAGCCTCTCACCCAGGCAAGCGATGTACATCTGGAGGAAACACGTCATTAGCACCGACCCTACAGCCTAACGGTACTGGAATCACCATAAACCTGGGTATATATCGGTACTTTTGCCTCAGGAAAGAGCAAATGTACCAATTTCTTTAAGTTCTGCACAGAAGCTGGCCATTATGACAGCAGGTCTGCTCAGCAAACCCTCTCCTCTCTCCTCAGAGATGCAGTGGTAATGTGGCAGCTTAAGAGCAGCCTGAGAGCGGGGACAGGAGCTCTCCCCTTCCGCAAACAGCATAATTCAGTTTCACTTACACCCAGCACCAACAGCCTCGGGATTTGGTGAGCACTGGCAGCATCCTGAGTGCATCTGTCCGTGTTTTTAGAACCCACTGGATTTCACTAAGCCAGCTGTATGGCTGCTGTTCTCACTGCAGACACCTCTCCAGAAGAGTCTGGCACCACAGGGGGTGAAAATAATCACACAACACAGTCCACTGGTTACCTTAAACTCAGCCACTGAGGCTGGATCAGCAGAGCGGAGGGGACCCGTTGCCCACAGACCCACTGCCAGACAAGCCATTGGCTTCCCCAGGTCTCCTCTGCCATCAAACACAGGTATGAATAAACACAAGATAGCCAGTGGTGAGCCCAGGCCCGGGCTGCTCGGGCCCTGTCACTCCCATTAAGGGGCTTCAAGTTTCCCACAGCACAGGCATCACTTAGTTTGAATGAAAACAGGAATGCTTATTTCTCTAATCTTCACAGCACACCTAGGAAACGGCAATCACAAATCAGTTAATAAGCTGGGGTAAAGCAACCAACCCATTTAGTAGTCTATTAAAGGAAAGTTTGAGTTCTGACTTAGCAGTAAGACAGACTTCTGTGCATTAATGAGCTTATCGAACTAAGCAGTTCAAGGTACATTAGCTGCCAGCATTCTCATCCAGGAAGAAGCCGGGAGAGGTATTGCAGCTCCCACCCAGAGGGTGAGGGTAAATCAACAACTGTAACCATTTCTGCATTCCAGAAATCAGTATGATCTTGGACAAGTGACAGCAGTTGGAGCAGGAGGGGGATTAGTCAGGCTGCTCTGTCAAAGTGGAGTTATTCAGAAAAACAGTCCTTTCAGGCTGGCATAAGCAATTATCAAACCAAAAGGCTTAAGGCTTACAAAAATGTCATCACCCCATCGGCTAATCCCAGCATCTAAGCTTTGCTTAGAGGGCTGTATTAGCCACTTTCAGGAGGCCACAGGCTGCACTTGGTTTTAAACAAGAGTAGTTGCAATCGCTTCATCCTGGGGAAGACAGGCTGTAAAATTTAATTAAGCATCTAATTATACCGTGAGCCAAAGAGCTACTGAGATAAACTCATCAGTTCCAGAGAAACCGTTCCTATTTTAAACACAATCCCATAAATCCCTATAACTAGTGGGCAGGAAGAGGAGCACGTTCAACTCCTGCCAGGCTCTCCTCCTACAGCCTCCTTCTGCATGCCATACTGCACACAGCCTGGCTCAGGAGTAATGAGAGAGAAATACTGACACAGGGGAACATGACAAGCTCCCTCACCCTGGTAAAGCAGCACAGGAACAGCATTTAACACACCTCTCCACCTTATTTGCAGTCCAACCTTATCTGAACAGAATGTCTTTTCCCATTTCTACCACTCCTTCCAAGGCAGTTTTAAACCCAATCTGAAGCAACATCTACTTGCTTTTCACTCTTGAGCTAGAAGCCTAAACCATGACTTGCATTCTCTTCCTCTTCTAACAGAAGAGGTTAGAGACAGGGACTGCAGTTCGAGTAACAGCTTATGTTCTGCAGACCAGTAAAGGCCCAGGTGTCCCAGCTCCTTTCTCTACTACTACTGTAGAGCAAATAAGTGCATTTCACATTCTGTGCCTCAACCTACAAGCTTTTAGCTGAGCTTCCAACCTCCAGCTGAGATCAAAATAACATATCGCTCGCTAGCAACTTTTGACTCTGTAGGTCATTCACTAAAAGGAGAGAAGCTGACCTTGCCACACAGGCCAATTATATTTTGGCACCCCAGGCTGTACTTCTGTCCATCCTCTACTTAATCCTAACAGCAGCCTTTAAATACTCTAATGGCTTTTAGCAGCATAAGCTTAGAAAAGCAGTGCAAGATGGGATGCAAATGGCAGTCTTGGCTTTATCATTTTTTTGATGTATGGACGAGATAAGAGTCTAACTAGGGCCATAGGAAGTTTCTTTACAAAGCCAGTTTTGTTTAGTGATTGTTCCTATTACATAAAAAAAAAAGATACTATCAAAGAAGAGTGCATTTCCAGTTACCTATACTTAGAAGAATTCAAGATGTAACCCTTCACTGCCTCAAGACTTGACTCTTCAAAAGGTCAGAATTGTATTCTCTCAGGAGGAGGAAGCAGCCATCCATAATACCCTTCCCAGATCACTCAAATGCTCTCCCTGCAAGAAAACATGGCTAGTTTGCAGCCAAAGGACAAGGACCAGGTATCTTTGTCACTAGATGTCAGTAACAGAAGAGAAGCGATACCTCCCTTCTGACAGGGAAAATATGGCAGTTAGCAGTTTGTCAGCATCTCTGCAGATTAGAGACTGTCCCTCCAAGCAAAACTTGCAAGGACAAGTACAGCTTTTACTATAGGAAAAAAACAGCAGCCACAGCTCCAACAGCACTCAAGCAAACGTTGCTCAACCAGGCACGTGAGGCCCGTATGCAGTCAGAAACCTGCAACAGCCAGACTTCCGAGCCGCAGAAGCCATCCAGACTCACCTATCTGGGAAAGTTCCAGGCTCGAATTTTGGCAGCCTGAGGCTAAAACTTGATAGCAGCTTTGTCATACTAAAGCAAGCAGAAAACAGATCATGGAATCACACAGCTCATGGGGAGAAGACTAGATCAAAAGCAAGTCATTTCCTACTAGGCAGAGAAGGCAACTGCACCAGACAATAAGCAGAGGCTGCATTTCCTGCAGTTTTGCTGAACCCAAAAACCCAGCCCAGGGCAGAATGGAAGTGGAAACACATCGATAAGAGCCGCTGGATAAAAGCCCACTTTAAACCTCAGAACACGCACAGTTCAGCACCAGCAGCGCTACGTTCTGCCTCAGCAGGTTTTCCAGGGAGGAAGGTAGAGAGTGCAAGCCATGACCGAGCTCATTCACGCTGGTATCGGCAGGACAGGCAAAGCGTTTTAGGGGAAATTCCTGCCCGATTTGACGGCCAGACCTTTGCTCGGGCTGACCCAGCACATCGGTGCGGGCCCTCTACGGGCGTCCTCTACCACACGGAGCCTGGCTGTCCCCACCCTCGCCCAGGCAGCACCGCAGGGCTGCCAGCCCAGATATTCCAGGTGGACAACTAATTAACACAAACAATTAATAAACACCCTGGAACCCAAACAACATGCGAGCGGATAAGCCAGGCTCAGCGGGGCTGGGATCGCCCAGCGCCCCCCTCCCAGGGGGCTGAGGAACAGCCCTCCCAGGGGAGCCTCGCTTTCCTCCCACACGGCTGCGGGGGACACCCGCGCCCCTCCTCAAGGGCGGCCGGCGGGAACTTAGCCCTGCAGCATGGCCCCTCCAGGCCTGTCAGGGCCGCGCCCCGCGGGGTAGGCCCGCGGACCCCCACCCCAGCCAGCGCCGAAGGAGCCGCCACCCGCCGCAGTTCGACCAGCGCCCGGGCGCGGCCGCGGAGCGCGCCCCATCGCGGGAGGCCGCCTGGAGAAGGAAACCGGAACGCAGGCCCCACCGGGGAGCGGGAGGACAGCCTCGGGCACCTCACCTGCCGCCGC
>BJBW01001379.1:68686-80966 GCA_004320125.1 Scolopax mira
CCCGCCCCGCCGCCGCCGCGCATGCGCCATGGCGGGGAAAGGGGAGGGGAGGGGCGGGAGGCCCGCGCGCGCGGGAGCTGCCGGGAGCTGTAGGCCCGCGGCGCGGTGCGCTCTGGGAGCTGTAGTCAGGAGCGGCGCGGCCGCCGCGCGCACGCGAGGGGTGAGCGGCGGCTCCGGGCCTGAGGCCTCTCCCGTCTCCGCGGGGGCCGCCCGGCGAGCACAGGGGTGCTCCGGGTGGGGAGGCAGGTATTCGTCCCCGTGGAGGCCCGAAGCCACCGCAGGCCCCGCGCACCGATCCCCCGGGTGCGCCCACTGCCCGCACCGCTGCCAGTCCCGTCCCCGGTTCTCCCACCCCCTCCCCGGCGCCCGATGAGAACCGGGGGACGCGGGGAGCACCGAGCGCTGCGGTCAGGCCCGCAGCGGGACGGCGTTTGTGCACCCCAGGAAGGAGCGGGCTGGACATGGGCCCCGGTGGCGCTGGGGTCTCGGTGTGGAGCAAAAGGCAGTAGGGGCAGAAAAGGAGGCTAAAAAAAAAAAACCCCAAAAAAAACCCAACACAAGGCAGGAGTCCAATAAAACTATGTTTATAAATAAAAACAAGGAGATTGGTTTTGTCTGTATAAAACCCAGCTGGCAGGGCAGGGCAAGGGGGTGAGCAGTGGCCGGAAGGGGCTGGGTGGCATCGAGGGTACAGGGTCAGGGGGAGAGGGGCTGCGGGGGCAACGCAGACCCCGAGGAGCACAATGCATTTCATCTCCAGCGTATAAAAACAGCAAACAAACAGACAAGAGGTGGTGCTTGCAGAGGAAGCCACAGCGACCCAGCACCGGGGCCGAGCGTGCCCCTGCTGTACCGTACTTGGCCCTGGGCACGGGGGCACGTCCCCGGGTACCCAAAAGAGAAAGGAAAAAGGGCAGGGAGCACGTCCCCAAGTACCCAAAAGAGAAAGGAAAAAAGGCAGGGAGCACCGGAGCCACCAGACCCTCTGTCCGACACATCCACAGGCTCCCAGCCCAGAGGCTGGGGTCCAGGCTGCAGCCCCCTGCCCTGGGGGGGCTCCTGCTGTGGCCATCACAGCCTGGAGGGACCGGGACCATCCCGGCTCCATCCCAGGGCATCCTCCCTCCCAGCAGAGGGGGAGGCAGACTCGGGCCCCGTGGAGGGCACACACAGGGGACCTCCACCTTTCCCACAAAGCGTGAAATCGAACCCTTTGTGCCCCCTCTCATCTTGACACGCCATCCAGGCCCCCGAGGATGTCACATTGCTGAGCAGCAGGGCGGCAGCAGGAGGGAGACGGCCTCGGCTGCCACTGCCAAGCAGGGTACAGGCAGCAGCATGTCGCAAGCAGAAGGGCAAAGAGCAGGACCGAGGGAGCACAACCCTGCCCTTAAGCTCCCTCCCTGAGCACCCAAGGGTAGGGCCCCAAGTCGCACTGTGCTGTGCAGGAACCCTCCACTCCTCTGGGATGAAGGCAGAAGGAGGGCCCCAGCCCCGAGACCCATGGCCCGGGCAAAGTGAGGAGGGTTCTGCCATGGGGCAGCGTCAGGCTCGCACCTGGCCCAACGTGTGGGCAGGAGGAGGAAGGCAAGAGGGAAGTGGCAGCATCTCTCCACTTCCCAGAGGCACTGAAGCCCTGGAACATTCATGCATTAGCCAAAAGGCAACTACAATGGGATTTAAAATGCATATATAAGGCTGGTCCCTGCTCCCCTCTCAGAGCTGCAGGAAGGGCAGGGAGTCTTCCGCAAGGGGGAGGAAAGAAGCCATCTTCAGCGCCATGCGTGCCCAGCGCCCCTGGAGCTCTGTGTCCTCCTGTCGGGCCACGCCACGCTCCAGCTCTCCCCCCCATGGGCGGCAGGCTCAGAGAAAGTCAAACACCCCGTAATTCTTTGCTGCTTGATAGAAGAAACACAAAAGGGTGAGAAGAAAGGAGAGATGTTTAGGGTGGAAGGACCGAGGCAGCAGTGACACACGGGCAAGCAGCACAGGGCGCTGGGATGGATGCGGATTAATGGGGTTAGCGAGGGTGGCGGGAGGGAATCACCATCGGCAATACACAACTCTGGTTGCAGGATGGGCTGGCAGTGCCCAGCAGGCTTGCCAGGCCCCTCCACCCCGCTTGAGGAGGGATTAGATTCAAGGTTTAGTTCCATTTATTATTTTTTCCCTTTCTTTTCTTTTCGTTATCAAGACAAAAAAAAACCAAAAAAACCCCCAAAAAAATAAAAACCCAAAAAACAAGGGGTGAAGCCAGGGCTGGTCCTAGGAGACAAACGACAGGGACGGAGTGGGGAAAGGAAGGGGCAGCAGACAGACAGGGGACGGGCGCTTCACATTACATCCACAAAGAACTCACTGGGGTTGCCCATGGCCATTCGGAAGGACTGTCTACTGGCCGTCAGTTCGGGGGGCACAGAGGCCAGGTCACGGCCCGGCGGTGCCCCGGGGGGGCCCATGGCTGATGGCGGCGGAGGCATCAGCAACATGGGGGGGGTGAAGAGAGGGGGGAGGCCGGGCGGCCCGTAGGACTGCTGGCTGTGGTGGCTGCGGATGCTGTGAGCCAGGGAGTGCTGGCTGCGCTGGCTGTGCTGGCTGGCCGGCACCGAGCGCTCGCTGGCCGCTCGCTCGCGCCGCATGCTGCTCCTCGTGGTGTGGTCTGACTCGCTCCCGCTGCCGCCGGACTTGGACTCCCCAGTCTTCTCTCTCTCCTTCCTCCTCTCGCTGCCGCTGCGATTGGAACCGCTGCTCCGGCTCC
Organism: Scolopax mira; assembly: GCA_004320125.1. Classification (NCBI taxonomy): domain Eukaryota; kingdom Metazoa; phylum Chordata; class Aves; order Charadriiformes; family Scolopacidae; genus Scolopax; species Scolopax mira. The sequence goes on from BJBW01001379.1 coordinate 71,445, forward strand.
CTGCAAAGCGCACAAAGCAGGGTTAGGTGACAGCTCAGACAAGCCAGGGGAGAAGGATGCTTCTCCGGCCCGAGGGGACCTACAGCACAGCCATCTGCCAGCACAGACCCTGCTCTCAGCCTCCTTCCCACCCCGAGTCCCACAGCCCTTCTGAGATGGCTTTTGCCCTGCCTTCCCCCACGCACAGGGCCTTGCCCGTGCAGCCCTTCCCTGCACTGCTCACCTGCAGGCACATTTCAGTCCTGTCCACTCACCTTCACTGTGCTGGCTGCCCGCACTGCCCCCTCCGTAGCTGTAGCCTGGGTCCGGGAAGCCAGGGTGGGGGTTGTATGGATGAGGTGGTGGATACTGATATGGGAAAGCCATAGGCCAGGGTGCAGCTCCCGGGTGGGGGAGCGGAGCCAAAGTGTCCTGATCAGAGGCGCCACTGGAGCCATCGTGATCGTGAAGAGACAGATTAGCCATGTCTGGAAGAAGCAGAGAAAAGGGGTTAGCCCAAGCAGAATGACAACCACAGGTAATGATTCAGCTCTGTGTCCACTCTTGCTGATGGACAAGGATGGGGTGCACAAGGAGATGCAAGATGTTGGCACTCTCCCTGATAGCCCGTGCAACCATTTGTGCTTCCTGGCTGAGCAAATCAGAGCTGTCACAGAGACAAGCTCGGTGGGAAAGGACCACATCAGAGTTAGAGCTCACCCTGACAATTACCTCTCCCAATCCTCTCATTTGAGCAGAACCCAGTTGGTCTGAGCACACCCCCTCTGCCAGCACTGGGAATTCAGAGCCTGGAGACAGTCAGTGAAGACTAAGATTCTGCTATGGCTGCCCAGGAGAAAAGACTACAGAGTAGGTGACAGCATCATCTTCCAACTTCACCACCCCAGCAGCACAAGGGAGCTAGGATGTTGTTCCTCACTCTTTCACAGGGTCTTTAGAAGAAGGGGCCCAGCCCTGATGGCAATGGTAGTAGCTTTGTCCCCACAGTGTTAGCAGGGTTCTGCAGGACCTCACTCCCCTCCATTCCCTCCCCGCAACCCACGCCAAGTGCCATACTTCCACAGAGGTCCCCGAAGATGTAGTAACATTGCTCCGAGAAGGTGATCTTGTTCACGGTGTGTCGGATGTAGCCAGCCTTCAGCAGATTGCTGGCATATTTGCGGGATTCACGACGGTCTGTAAAGCCCTCCACATGGTGATAGAGCCAATCCACAACATCCGAACCTGCCACCAAACACCAGAGTCAAATACAGCAACAGAGAGGAAGGCATTTGTCCTTGAGGCCACACTGGAGCCAAGAGAAAGTGGGCCAAAAGGCAAAAAGGGACTGCAAAGCCAAAAGTTCAGTTTGCCACTCTGGCCTGGACAACAGTTTATGGTGACAGAGATGCTCCTGTGGGCATCTGCTCAGAAAACAGGCCACCCATTCCCCACTCCCTACTGCTGGCAGCACAGTCACTTACCAATGAAGGCATTGGGGATGGTGATCTTCAGCCACATGCGGTCACGCACCTCCAGGCCTGACTCTGGGGAGGCCATGGCTTTGACAATGGTGGCCATGTCACTGTGGATGGACAGGTGAAAGTCATCGAGGCCTGTGGTGTGGACGAAGAGAAGGGAGAGAGAGATGAGGGGGACAGAAAAGACAACGAGGCCGCACGGAAGCATCACACACAGGAGGAATGGGCCAGGGAACAATACATCGCAGCCAGTCTGGGGGCACATGCTGTGTAACCCCCCTTCCAGCCTTCCCCTGTCAGCCATGCCACCTTGTGCAAAACCCAGCCTAGAGTCTCCTTCCTTCCAACCAGTCCCAAGCAGCTGAGGTCCAAAAGTTGCCAGGTGTGCCCACACAGCCCAGCAAGGGGATTCTCCACTCCTCACAAACTTACAACAAACTCCTAGCTTTTTGCCCCGGCTCTCTAGACCCTTGCTTTAGGGCTCTATACACTGCAATCATCCAAAACTTCAGAAAGCAACCAGAAGAACCCTGTGCTCAGCAGGACCCTGCCCCACTGCAAGGCTCTTGGCTCCCAGTGGCCTCCATCCTGCCCCATCTGCTGTCTGGGAGGGAAACTGCTGCAGGGAGAAGCCCACTCTCTATGGACTGTTGCTCTCCGCCAGTAACCCCTGACTGCTCTGAGCCTTTTCTCTGCACCCACCACAGCTCCCAGATTGCACCCAGGTTCTTGGACTCTCCTTATGTACAGGGCTGAAAAAGGTGGTATTAATTCACCCGGTCAAAACTCCCCCTGATCCCAGCACCTGCCTGGTGAAAGCCATCTCCCTCTCAGTCCCCAGGCAGGGCAGACCTTGCCCATCCCAGCTGCTCCCAGGCAGATGTATTGCTCCCTTTACAGCACAGTGGAGGTGAGGAAGCCGTGCAGCGGGTGGAGCACGGAGGCACAAGGACTTACGTTCGGTCTCTGGGATGGAGCTGGTGATGGAGGAGCTGGTGGAAGTGATTGTGCTCATGGATGGACTCATACCGTACGCTGGGTAGGTGCCAGTCATCGCTGCCGTGTGAGACACCCAGGCTGCCGGGTCGATGGGCCGGATGGGCTCACCTGCAGTGAAGAAAGAGACAGTCAGCAGCTATAAGAAATTATCCCCTCATCAATTCAGCCTCTGGGGAAGGACAGGGACTCAGCGCAGGCCATTCCATCCCCGGTATCTGCCGGGACTCACCCGGATCGGAGCATGGAGAGTCTGGCCCAGCCCAGATCCGCTGGGGAGCAACTGGGAGAGAAAGAAGAGAGGGAGGGTCAGCAGGAGAGGTGCAGAGGGAGAGATCCCCCTATGGCTCAAGGAGGGGTTTCTCTGTCCTCTGGCGCCCCGAGCAAGTGACCCCCCTGCCCCAGTGAAACGCGTCCCCAGCGTGATGTGGGAAGAAGGGCTGGGCTTATGGGCATTTTGGCCTGGGAATTGGACACAGCAGCCTCCTAACAGGAGAGCTGTAACCCCTCCAAACCCTAATTCAGTGCCATGTGGAGTCACACACACAGGGGAGGAACAAGACAACAATCAAGTAAGTGCTTAAGGCAGGGCTCTCACATGAGCTGGGCACCAGCGCTAAGGGTGGGTCAGCTATCCACTTACTCCTGGGTAACGAGAAGCAGCCCCGGGGGCTGGGGTCCCAGCACTTGGCCACCGTCAGGGTGATGGGCCTGAAACAAAAAAGGCCAGAGTTAGAACCAGAGCCCAGCGGTACAAAGCCCTGCACAACGGGTGGGAGCTGCATCCTGCGAGACAGGGACAGTGCCCTTGTCTCCCTCCAGCTGTGGATTTCCTTAGTGGCACAGACAAAATGACACGACCCTGCTGAGGGTTGCTGATGACCCTAATGACACAGCATCCCCATGAAAAGGGGGCAGAGACCCCAATTCACCACCATTCTGTTTGGCTGCAATTCTTGCTTTGGGCATGAAAAACAAGGAATTGAACACCAAAACCCTGAGTTCTGAGCTGCTGCAGGGCCACTGTCAGACACAACTCGCACCCCCCAAGAACACACCATACATGTGGGGGAAGGAACAACCCCAGTGCTTACCCCGGCTTGTGCACAATCTCCCTCAGCACCCGCACAGCATCGTCGTTGCTCATGTTCTCAAAGTTGATGTCGTTTACCTGCAAACAATGCAAAGAGGTGAGTTCCAGAGATGTGACCAGAGGCTGAGCTCCCCCACTCAGCTCAGCAGTGACTCAGCTTCCCTCTCCCAAACGCAGTTTCCTGGATTTAGCCTGCCAAAGTGCACAGGGAGGCTTCTGGGTCTTTCCTTACTGCTTTCCTCAGCCCAAAGATGGAGATATGTGGGCGAGAAGTACCTGCAAAAGCATGTCTCCTGGCTCAATCCTGCCATCAGCTGCCACAGCACCACCCTTCATGATAGAGCCAATGTAAATGCCTCCGTCCCCACGCTCGTTGCTCTGTCCCACAATAGAAATGCCCAGGAAGTTGTATTTCTCTGCAGGGATGAAAACAGAAAGAAGTAAGACACCATAAAGCAGAAGGCACAGCAGCCCTAACCCCAGACAAACCACATGCTAAAGATGGCTGCTCATAGCCCTGTCCCAGAAGGATGTCCTGGGATGCAGCGGAACTCTTGAGAGACCAGTGCTTCAGGACAAGCACTCTCCTACAGAATCCATCTCCTCACTCCTCCCCACGTGTTCTCTGTGCCCCCTCCCCAGTTCCCTCTCCACTGCCCGGTCTCACTCAGAAGGACTGTAGGCTCCACGCACACCTCCCACTCACCCATGTTCAGCGTGACTGTGATGATGTTCAGGGACATGGTGGAGTCTGTGATGCTGCTGAAGGACGATGACTGCAACATAAGTGGAACGTGAGATGTCCTCCTGTGCCTCAGCAATATTCCCAGCCCCAGTTCATTCCACTTGTGCTCCCTGTGGCACCACAGCCACAACCCACAACTCCAGCCTTATGCTGGGAGCTTTGCAGAGCCACAGGGCATCAGCCACTGTCCTTACCACCTCTCCACAGCCAGGACAAGGTCTGTGGTCTCCCAGCTCTTGAGGGTACATTGGCTTGGGAAGGGTTTCATGGAATCAGAGAATGGTTAGAGTTGGAAAGGACCTTAAAGATCATCAAGTTCCAACCCCCTGCCATGGGCAGGGACACCTCCCACCAGACCAGGTTGCTCAAAGCCCCGTCCAGCCTGGCCTTGAACCCCTCCAGGGACGGGGCAGCCACAGCTTCCCTGGGCAACCTGTTCCAGTGCCTCACCACCCTCACAGTAAAGAATTTCTTTCTAGTATCTAATCTAAATCTCCCCTCTTTCAATTTACAACCATTACCCCTTGTCTTATCACTATACTTCTTGACAAAAAGTCCCTCTTCAGCTCTCCTGTAGGCTCCCTTCACATACTGGAAGGGATTTACAGCACTTTATGAAGCCTTGGCACAGGGATGCCACCCATCCCCAGCTGTGCCCACAGCAAACACTGCCAAATCCCTGCTCAGCCCTAGAGCACAGTGTGGGGAGACCCACCAGGCAGCCCACCATGCCCTCCCCAGGACACCCAGCCCCTGGGTACCCGCTCAATGCGTGGAGCCTTCTGTTTCCTCCGGCGCCGCTTGTGCCTCCTCATTAGACGGGAAGCACTGCTTTGCTCTGTCGAACTGCTAAACCTAGAGGCAAAAACCAGAGTCAGCTCTGCTGCTGCCAGGGTGGTGGCTCTGGCAGCAAGGGAGCCAGAGAAATTGTCCAGGGAACAGAGGACAGCAGGGGCCAGAACATATACATGGGGGACAGACAACAGCAAAGGGGGCTGCTGGCTGAGACCCGAGACAGAGGCAGGTCTGAGCACAGACACTGGAGCCCTGCAAAGCATCTGTGTGGGGAGGCAGGGGGAAGTCCCCAGGATCTAAGCTCTCCTACCTGCTGGTGGAATCGTCTTCATCCGAATCGAAGAAGCTGGTGGTCTCCAGCTCACTGCTCATGAGCGTGGAGGAGCTCTCGTACCCGCCCAGGTCTCGGCGTCGCTCTCCCTTCACTGTTCCATTCACCCTGGGTGCTATGAAAAGACAAGACTCAGTGTGCTTGAGACAGGCCACAAGGAAACAACCCCTTCCCCTGTGGCAGGGCTCACAGCAACCTTCTCAGAAAGAGTCTGGCCACCGGGTAATCCCATCTAGAGCCAGATGGCTCCGAGTCCACTCTGGGATCAGATCCATCCTCTGTGGGATGCCTCTTTTATCACTAGAGGATGGGGAAGAGGCTGACAGGCCATTAGAACAATGCTGCTAAACTCATGGAAGATCCGCAGCTGGTTCCTTGGCAGAAGAAGGAGCAGCATGGAGTGGCAAGTCTACTGCTGCCTCCTGCTCTCCAGGCTTCTACAGGAGACATCTCCTTTGCCCCAAAGGTTTCAACACCAAGCTCTGATGCAACAGAGGTGTTGGATCCTGCCTCCAACATGGGGCTACAGCCTCAGATCACTGAACAGCCCTTCTAAGCTGGGAAGGTTCTGCACAGCAGAGAGAGCTGCCCCATGTCTGGACCTGGAGTCCCCACGGAGCCATAGCCGTGCACTGCAGAGCTCTGGCCACACTACTGACACTCACCATGCTCAGGCCCATCCTTCCGACGGGGTCGTTCTCTTTGCGATGACACTACTGAGTCTGTCTCTGTCTCGTTGTCCAGGTTTTCCCGACTCCCCCCAGTATTAGGGCTGCAATGAGATAAAAAGAGCAAATATGTCCACAGGGAACAACTTAAGCAGGCTCTCTCAGCCTCCGTGCTGGCTGGCACAAGCCTCCAGCCATCAGCTCTCTCTTTCTTAAGGGACAGGAGCAGAGGGTGTGGGAAACAACCACAGCACATCCATGAGTGCAGGGCAAGGGATCAGGAGAAGCTGTGCCAGCTCTTTGCCAACTTCCCCACAGTATTTCCAGCACACCCTTGCATGTGGAATAACACAGCTCCACTTCGAATCTGCTCCCAGCCCCATCCTCCTCCCCTCAAGCTGGTTGTGATCACTGCTAATTTGGGCAAGAGCGTTCCAGCCCCTGCTCTTCACAGCGGGTCCCTCAGAAACCAGGATAGGTTTCCAGATAACTTACTGGAAAGAGGGGGGCCTGGAGTCTCCAATTCCTCCCGTGCGCTCCATGGAGGGTGGCAGCTCTGTCTGGTTATCAGCACAGACCGAGCCAGCATCCGAATGGGAACCCTCTGCAGACACCAGCTGGAAGGATGAGAGACAGAGAATGAAATGGATGAGGCACTGGGAACACACTTAAAAGAGTGGTCAAATGAGCTGGCCAGAAGCCTGCCTGGCCCAGGATCTCATCTCTGATGGCGGACAACAGCAGATGCCCAGGAGCAGATATGGAACAGGCCAAGCACGTAGCAACACTACCCCTCAGCGCCTTCCCAGACGCTGGCTATTTGTGGCTCAGGAATGCCCAACCCAGCAGTGAAGCCGGGGTGGCCAACAGCCCTGACACCATCTGCAATCCCAAACTGGGCAATTCATACACTCAGGTAACCTTCAGCACACGTGCTGTAGCAAGGAGTAGATTCCCCTACTTCTTCTTGCTTTGGAAGAGGCAGCCACCAGTCACTCCTTCTCTTGACTTCATCAGCCTCCACACCTCTGCTTCAAGCTGTGGGACCCAGCAGGACTTTCACCTTCCCAGCCCACGGGAGCTGGGGGTAACAGGGCTGAGGGTGGCTCTGAAATAGGCTCCAACACGCTCTTTTTCTAGCTTCCCCATGTACTTTGCAAACTTTCAGGTTGTACCTGGATAATCAGCTTGGGCACAACCTTCAGCCAACCTCTGAGAGGCTCAACAGCTTCCTCAGCTCAGAAATTTGAGAAAGAGTCAAACCCCAGGAAATCTTTATACCAGCCATGCTTTGGGGCAGCCCAAGCACCCCTGGATCTGTGCCTCCAGGCCTGAGATAAACGACAAATTTCAGGGCTCAGGGAACAAGGTGGAGCCTTTCCCTGGAGGAACGGGCTCACCAGCAGGACGAAAGGGAGGATGGCTCAAACGAGCTCAATGGAAAGTGGTTTCCCCAGCATCGCTCCTGATCCAGGTTTGTGCTCTCCCCACTTTTCAGCTGCACTGAGCAGGGCTAACCCCAACAGGGCCAGGCAGGAAGGCAACAAAAAGCCCTTTCCCTGCAAGAGACATTCAGGAACCCACAGAGTAGAGGTGACAAAACAGAGCCCACAACCTTGGCCAGAGACAGGCCAGAGCTCACGAGCGAGGGAAGATCAATATCTGTCTTTAGGGACCTTCCAATGTGCTTTTCCCATCTGCTAACCCCTGTCCCCTGCATGGCACAGGCAAGAAGGGGGTGGCCCTCCCCGATGTCAGGGAGAAACCGCAGGTTCCCACCCCAGACAAAACAGGCTGGGGGCCAGCCTGGAGCCTGGGAAGGGACAGGACAGGGTCTGTGGGCTTCAACCAGCTGCTGAGCCACCAGCCATCACAGGAGAGGTCTGATCCAAGAGAAGCGAGGGATGCCCCACTCTGGGTCAGGACAGAGGGATCATGACACACAGGCTGGAAATGAGCTGATAGCACTGCCCAAACCACAACACCCAGTGTAAATGCAGAGGCAGCTTTGCTGCTTACTGGTGAGGAGACCACAGGATCAGATACCTGTTTATACAGGTCTTGAGTGCTTCCCAGCATCACTGATGAGAGAGAGCCATGCCCCGCCCACCTCTGAGAACTGGGGAAACCATGATAAAGGGGATGCTGGGCCCCACAGATCATCATTAGGACAGGGTGCCCTGGTTTGAGTGACAAGACTAATATATCTTTCAGTCGTTTTACTTGCCAGTAAGGTCTCTTCTAACACTTGGAAAAAACTGCATTTTAGAAGACTCTAGTGTCTGAATTTGTGAAAATATTTACTTTATAGCTAGTTTTGGTGAGTGGGTTTCAAGGTCTCTGCCAGGCGCTGGGACGAGGAAGAGCGAGACCCAGGCTGCCAATGGGATTATTTCATATCATAAACATCACATTGGGTATAAATTAGAAAGTTTGATGAGTTCTCCCTCTCTCTCCCCCCGATAGCTACCATTCTGAGAACTCCTGGTGCCAGAGCCCTGAGCCCTTCCCTCCTTCCCTCCCAAAGCCACAGTGCTCGCAGGGTCCCACATCATCTCTGCTGGGGGTACACGGCTTCCTGATGGTGGGATGGGCTTGGGTTAGTCCTTGTGTATTTTATATTGGTATTGGGATCAATATTGGTTCTTTAGTATTATTAACTATTTAGTTATTCTATGAAATCTATCTATATTTCAGCCCTTTTTCCCCCTTCTTTTTCCTCAATTCCCCTTCCCATGTGGGGAGGGGTGAGCAAATGATAGAATAATTGTCTAAATGACATAAATTGTCATGGGTTCTTCAAACCATAACACAGTGGGAGAGAGGTCTGCTGCCAGGGAGGACTGGAACAGAGACAGGGATGCAGCTGGGGCAGGGAAGACAGAGCAGCCCTGAAAAAGCCAGAGCCAAGGCAGCAGACAGGGCAGAGAGCACCCTGGGGTGTCAAAAGCCGCAGAGCCTGTCCCACGAGCCCCAGGACAAGCTCAACAGCTCCTGCTCTCACCACGATCTAACCAGCTCATCTCACGCTTGCTCAGCTTCCGCTCTGCTGCTCCCCACACCTCCACAGTGACCCGTCTTCCTAGGACTCGCCTCACTCCCCGAGGGCCACATCCTTGCTCCAGCAGCCACTGCCCGGGAGCACCGGGGAAGAGAGATCATGGCAGGGGCCAGCTCTGCCACAGAACACTCTGCGCTTGCAGATATCGAGGAAAGACCAGGCAAACAGATCTGGTCCGAGGAAACTGGATGCAGGCAGCTGTCAAACAGCAGCAAGAGGAGGGGGAATGGGCTGTTCCCAAGCAGAGGGACTGATGCTGCCTTCCTCTAACGATCCTGGGGCTGGGATTTCCTCCAGGGAAGATTTTGATAGCCACCCTGCACTTTTCCTGCCTCTCGCACTTGTCAGGAAATATTCACTTGGATCCAAGCCC
>BJBW01001379.1:81048-124347 GCA_004320125.1 Scolopax mira
AGGCCCCCCCCCCCCCCCCCCCCAGCCCCCAAACCACCCACAGACAAGGAGATCTCAGCACGGACAGAGAAAGAGACCATCAGCCGTGCTTAAAGCTCTCTGGGACTGCTATCACCTCCGTGCACAAGATCTGGCAGTGATGCAAACTCCGGGCATGAGTTCCCCACAGGGAGCCAGAGCAGCAGCAGGGTCCGTGGCACCCACGCTGAGCAGAGAGAGCCCCTGCGAGGAACACCAGCGGCTGCGCAGATGCATGGACCATGAGGAAAAGCATGCCAGGTTAAAAAAGAGCAATAGAAAGGATTCAGCGCCTCTGGGACTCCCCACGAAGCAGGTGAAAAGGCAGCTGCAAAGGGATGAGTGGGGAGACCTCTCAGGGCAGATGCAGCAGCGGACAGGCCATTTCCAGAAGCGCTGGGTAACCGCTAGAGGGAGGGCGGCTGGCGCTGGCCATCAGCTGCTGGCCCTTTGTGTGGGAGCCCCGTGCCTGTGGGCAGGACTTCAGCCTGCGCCTGTCCCTGGCCTGCACCCACCCGCCCCACAAACAGACACTTCACGGACCCCCAGCCAAGGCGTCGCCGTTTGGCATGCAGATGGAAGCACATTGGGTCTGACCCAGTCTGATTTGCTGAGGATTCTCACTGTTTAGGGGCTATTTGGTGGCCCCTGGTAAAAGGCTCTTGGCATCTTGGTTCTGCTTCTGGTGTAGATCCCCCCCATCAGCACAAACTGCAGCTCAGCAGAGGGCAAAAGGGGTGGCTAGCTATAGAGATGGAACACCCTTCTTCCCCCCCCCAAAAAAAAAGGAGGGTCCCAGTGAGGGCAGAGGGAAGCATGCGGGCAGGGGACAGCATTTGCATGGCATGACACGGCACGGCACCAGGGAGAAGCTGGTCCTGCAGCTGCCCAGGCAGTACCTTCAGTCTTCAGGGCAGCCAAATCCAGTCCGCTTCACCAGCACTAGAGTCACTTAAGCCCTTTGCGCCCGTCACTGGAGCAGGACTTTCCTTGGAAAGCTGGCCCTGACATAGGGGCAGAGGGGTTATGCTGAGGACAGGTGGGGACCACCACCTCTGCCAGGCTTCAGTGACCGTGAGCTCTCCACAAAGGATCCCACGCCGTCCCCAGCATGAGGACCCAGCACCAGGCAGCCCCTCTCCAGCTGAGGGAGCAGGGCAATCCAGCTCATCAGCTTCATTAGCGGCCAGCACTTTGGCAGTGGGAGCATTCCCGGGCCTCACTGGGCACCATGGAACCCGGCAGTGGCTTTCAGAGAGGCAGAAACAGGCAGCGAGACAGGGAAGGAGGGGTGTGCTTACCCAGGACACCACCCGGCCGTTGAAGCAGGGAAGCTTGGCATTGTCATCCGAGATTTCTTCTTTCACCACCCTGCAGAGGGAGAGCAGTCAGTCAGAGCCGGGCCCGGGGCGTCGGGGGAAAAGGAGAAAGGAGACTGTCCTGGCGGGGGGGGGGGGCGTCTGTACCCAGCTGTGGGCAGCCCAAGCCTGGGGATGGGGACGGGCAGCACCACAGCTAGAGGCTCCACAGCACCACAGCTAGAGGCTCCCCATGGGCACCCAGCTGTTTTGCCTCCAGATTCACATTTTAATCAGTCCCCAAAAAATTCAGATGCGTATTTCCATCAGTTTGCTTATTTCTACAGAAATCCACCAGTTCGCTTATTTCTGAAGAAATACATCATTTAAACCTCTTCATTAATGATCTGAAAGATGACAGAGATTTCTAATAGATGAAAGTGAACTACATTAAACACACTGCCTCCCAAATGTTACTGTTGATTTTTAATTACATACATAATATTTCAACATCACTTCAAAGCTTTATAGTTGTGCCACGATGTCATGTTACCACGTCACACAAACAGCTATGTTATTTTCAGCCTTCCTACTGGAGGGAGCAGATAATCTTTTTCCCCCAACATTAAAAACATCAGTTTTTCTCTGAGAAGAAAATGTATTATTTCTATTTTAAATATCATCAGGCACCTAAATACTTTTCCCCAGCGAGTCTGAAAACTTGTAAGCTCACCAGACTCAATTAATACCATCTTTAATAAATGAAACAATGGCAAAACAGGCTTTAACAAGTTCATTTTCTTTCCTACTCAATGACAACATTTTATGCGCTCTCATAGAATATAAAGACATCTTACAAGTAGTTTGTGATACTAATTTCCCCTTCGAAGCTTTGAATATGTAGCTTGACACATATTGTGCTTTAAAAAATAATGTAACAACTAAACAGTGAACAAAGATGGACGAGATGTGGATGAGAAGCTTCACATGATCCGGCAGTGTGCGCTGGCCAACCGTGTCCTGGGCTGCATCAAGAGAAGTGTGGCCAGCAGGTCTCAGGAGGTGATTCTGCCCCTCTGCTCCATGCTCCTGAGACCCCATCTGGAGCTCTGTGTCCAGCTCTGGAGTCCTCAGCACAGGAAGGACATGGATCTGTTGAAACAGGTCCAGCGGAAGGCCATGAAGATGATCAGAGGGATGGAGCACCTCCCCTGTGAGGCCAGGCTGAGAGAGCTGGGGTTGTTCAGCCTGGAGAAGAGAAGGCTCTGGGGAGACCTCATGGAAGCCTTTCAGAATCTGAAGGAGCCACAGGAGAGCTGGGGAGGGACTCTTTGTCAGGCAGTGCAGTGACAGGGCAAGGGGCAACGGTTTTAACTTGGAAGAGGGGAGATTTAGATTAGATATTAGGAAGAAATTCTTTACTGTGAGGGTGGTGAGACACTGGAACAGGTTGCTCAGGGAAGTTGTGGATGCCCCTTTGAGCAACCTGTTCTGGTGGGAGGTGTCCCTGCTCATGGCAGAGGAGTTGGAACCAGATGATCTTTAAGGTTCCTTCCAACCCAAACCATTCTATGATTAGAATGGTTCTAGAATCATAAAATCATTCAGGTTGGAAAAGACCCTTGGGATCATCGAGTCCAACCATCTACACTACTCTACAAAGTTCTCCCCTACACCATATTCCCCAACACCACATCTAAACAACTCTTAAACACATGCAAGGATGAGGACTCAACCACCTCCCTGGGCAGCCTATTCCAATGCCCAACCACTCCTTCAGTGAAAAATTCTTTCCTATGTCCAGTTTAAATTATGAAATTATGGTTTGAGGGAAAAAAATCCAACAGAAAAAGAACAAAAAGAATGAATGTGGAGCTAGGGGAAATTAAGTTTGAAAAAGAAGCAGCTTATAAGTAACTAAGAGGTGGGAAGTTGGATTCTATCAACATCCCACAGAGGTGGGATCCCATCAACAACTCGGAAGGGTTCCTGGGTCAGTCCCCAGCTCAGGGAGGACAGAAGCGGAGGCAAGCATGGGGCACGGAGCTGTGACCCACTGCCCAGGCTGCCCGGTGACTGTCACAGAGCCAGAGCATGCCAGGGCCACGGCACCCTGTGCTGCCAGCTGCCAAACTGCCACGGAATGTAGGACAGCGAGGCTCACCAGCACTTGCAAGGCATCAGCCAGAGGCAAAGCCCAGGAGCAGGCTCACTCTTCCCTGCCAGCTGCAGGTTCCTCCAACATCACCACGCTCTGCAAAGGGCTGTCTCTCTGGGAGAAAGGCAGCACGTGGCCATGTCTCTGCTGGCACTCACAGTCCCTGCCCAAACCAGAGGGCCAGCAAAGGACCTGGACAGAGGCTACCCATCCCTAGAAGGCACAGATGAGGAGGTCACGTTCCGAGCAGCCTAATCCACTCCCAGGATGTGCTTAATTCCCCTTGCACAGATGGAGAAGCAGGAAAAAGTAGGAAAGAAGCAGCGAGGACAGATTGAAGCCCTACTGGCTTGATGTTTCTCCAGCATGCCCCGTGCCAGCCTCTGCCCAAGGTCACTGCAGCCCCAGGCAGTGTCAAACACAGGCAGCCTTCCCCAGGACCCATCCCCCTCGGCACCCACCCCAATCCTGCCCAGTGCCGGCGAGTTGCCATCTCCCCACTTCCAAGCACACACCCCCCTGGCCTGGCCGCGCCAGGATCCATTCATACTGTCGCCAGCAGCCTGGACTCCATCCAATTCCTAGATAGAGCTTCGGGAAGAGCCAGTCTCCAGCGCTGCCTGCTCGGGGACACAGAGTCCAGCCTGCGGGTGACAGGTCGGGGCAATACACTCACAAGGTCAAGGTGACCAACTGCTAAGCACAAACCAACTGTTCCACTGTAAGTGGGGACAGAGGAAACCCAGACCTGAGACTCCCACCCGCCCTCAGCTGCAATGTCTGATGGAGAACAAAGCCCCTCTGTCACACAGCCGGTCCCTCCTCACTCTGGTCACCCCAGAGCTGCCCCAGACATCCTGGGGGTCAGCTCCACCCCACCACAGTCTTCTCTCTCCTTCCCCAGCTACTCCACTACTTATCACCTAAATGCCAGAGCACAATGGGTTATATATTTAGACCCATAAATATATATGTGTTATATATTTATTTTTGCAGAGCAAAAACTGATAGTGCTGGAGCCGGGCACAGGCCGAGCAGGAATAACTCTGCAGTGCTGCTCACGGCTGTCACCCCACACACCCTCACGGCTCTTCGTGCCCCGCATTCCTTCCCAGCCCGAGCCTTCCTCCCCCCTCTCCAGCTCACTCTCCTCACACCAGCGAGACAATGAAGTCACTCTCCTTACTCACAGCAGCGAGGCCGCCGAAGGCAGCAGCCGCGCAGCCTCTGGGGGAGCTGTGAGCGGTGCCACGTCTCTGCTCCCGGGGCTCGGGGGGGGCGGCCAGGAATGTGGGTGTGCGGGGCGGGAAAGCCATCCCCGGAAAATGTTAGGAAGAGCCGCCAACTGATGGGGTCTGAGCTCGGAATCACCAAAGAGCAGACCCAGAAGGAGCACAATTCTCTAAAAGCCTTTCCTTTTGGCAGGAGTCACCACAGCCCAGGGAAAACATCTGCCCGAGGCTGCTTTCAAAGAGACTGCTTTTAGTTCACCGTCCACCGGGGCAGCCCGGCTTCAGATGCCCCACTGCTTTAAGCCCTGCCGGGGGCTGGCAGCGGTGGCCAGGGAGAGCCCTCTGCGAGCCTTGCCCCGGGGAGCGGGGCCTGGCCCCGCGGCCCTCCCCGCAGAACGGCCACTCGCCGGTGCCCCGGGGCTGCCCCACGGCCAGTGCCCAGCCCGCAGGCCCAGCGCCTCGGCCTCATCTGCCTCCCATTTTCCAACAAAGGGATCTGCGGGAGGAGGAGGGAGGGAGGTTAGAGGGGGGGCAGGCGAGTGGGCGGATGATTCATCCGCACGGGGCCAAGCCGGGGGCGAAGAGGAGGAGGAGGAGGAGACAGGGTGTGCGGAGGGGCTGCCAGCGTCGACACAAGCGGCACATCTGCTCCGAGCAGCCGGGGAAGGGGAGGGAACCCGGCTCCATCCCGCCGGCTTCTCCGGCGGAGCCTCTCCCCGGGCTCCCTGGCCGCCAGGGACAGGCAGACGCTGCCTTCTCCGGGGAGCCCCAGCCCGGCTCAGGAAATTAGAGGGTATTTTATATCACAGAGTCACGTCCAAGGAATGAAGGGAAAGCGGGGAACAAGAGAGTGTGCAGAGGAGAGAAAGGAGGCCATAAACCCCAGGGCTCAGATTGCCCGGGCTGCCCTCCTCCACCTCCTGCTCCCCCCCGAGCCCCCCCCCCCCCCCCCCCCCCCCCCCCCCCCCAGCTGCGATGGGCCACGCACACAGGGGAGTTCGGGGGGTTTGAGTTCCAGCCAGCTCTGGTCTCTCCTAACCACGGTGGGGTCTCAGAGAGGAACCAGGATGGAGTAACGCCAGCCCTGGAAAGAAGAAATCCAAGAGACACTGACAAAGGCTGCGGCAGGAGGATCTGAGCCACAGATGCAGCTGGAGCTCAGCAGCCCCCGCCGCTCGTCTCCATCAGCCCCACTCCCCAAATCATCTGTCCAAGGGCTCGCAACGGGGAGGACACTCAGGGAGATGCAACCACGGGAGGTGATCAGGAAAGCCGAATCTGGAGTTGGGGGGTGTCAGTACCAAGAAGGGAGGTGAGGGAAGTCCTCAAGCCTGTCAGACAGCTCGGTGGCCGGGATGAAAGAGTCTGATGATGGGAGGTGCAGATATAGAGGAGGCAATTGAGCAGGGACAATTTCACAGTACAAAGATGAAAAGCTAGTAGAACAAATAAAGAAAAAAAGAACAAGTAAGATCTTTTCCTTCATTTAGCTCAATTATTGTGAGGAAATACCTTCACAAAACAGCACCAATTTTTCCATCATCACAAAGCCCAGAAATTCAATATTAAACTTCATTGCCTATTACAAACCCCCACAGAAGTGCACAGATTAGGTAGGTCACTCATCTGACTTTAACAGCCCCCATCTCCTACAGCCCACAGAATCACAAAAAGCAGAAAAAAATAGAAACAAAACAAACAAAAACTATCAGGAGGTGCTTCTGCCCAATACCACAAGCTTCTGGGATTTACAAACCAGAAATGTGATCTCATTTTCATGACCTTCAGTACACACCCCTTAGGGCAGGGATGTCTTGTCTCCAAACGATTGCACAGATTAATAATGCCACACAGCAAAAGGGAGCACCTTCCTGTGCTACTATCCAAACTGTGAGCATCTCCTGCCTCTGGAGCAAAACCCTCCTCCCTTCTGCAAGACCAAAATGCCGGGGCCGTAGGGATGAGTTCTGCAGCCATTTCACCAGAAGAGAAAAATCTGACAGGGCAATTCTCCAACAGAGCTGGGATTGTGGATGGGAAATACTCGCCTATTAGACTAAGCCCAGACGTGACACGTGTGTTTCCTGTGGGGATGTGATTCCCCCACGGGCCACAGCCCAACCAAAGAGCATACATGTGTATTGGCAAGACCTTGGGCTTCCAGGCAGGCAGTGTGCGTCAAACAGGATTAGAGGATTTGAGCTGTCTGTCTCTGTAAGCCAGGGCACTCTTTGGGTCTTCCCCACTGTATTTTTACCTCCTGTGTGAGGAGGAGGGGATGCAAATTGCATAGTGCACTGGGCTGAGGCGGCCTCTCTGAGTGTAAACACAGACACACACACATTTAATTTCCCTCCCAAGCCCCTGGCGAGGGTATTCTCCCCTGCACAGGGTAAGAAGGGACACAGAGATTAATGGGTGTTTAGCTCTGCCTGACCCTCACCCCAGAGGAGCTGCTGTGCCCCCTCTGTCCTGCACCCCCTATGAATGTGAGCTCCCTCTCATGTCTTAACCTGGGGTGTTTCTAAGAATCAAGAAGCACAAGCGAGCTGTCCTGCTCACACAACAAGACAGCTCTGCATTTGAACAGCAGAGGCTGCCTCAGCTCTCCTGACACATCACGGGAGCTTTGCAAGGATTCCCCGGAGAGCAGATCACTCCATCCCAAGCTATTACCCCCTCTCCTCAAGGAGCGGGGACATCGTGCCCATGAGCAAATGCACAGGAACAGCCTCTTCCATCTTCAGGCTGTATCTCTACAGCCTTCCTCAACTGCCCTCATGGCTACTGCCCCACAGCACACCCCCGTGCCCCACAGCTTGCTGTGCTGTCCCCCCCGTGTCACTCAGGCAGGGACAAGCAGACATCTAACATGGCAACTGCTTTCTCCATGAACCCCCAATCAACACATCTACAACCACTCCACTGGACACACACCAGGGCAAGTGCAGCCCCCGTCCAGGAGGTGCTTGGCTCCAGCCGGGCCCGTGCTCAGCCCTGCAGACATCACCGGGTGGGAGATGACAGAGGACCTCCTGCCTGTCTAGTCCAAAGACTGGAAAAGGAATGTCATTTTGGAATGAGCCACCCGGCCTCACAGGCCTGCCCAGGAGCAGCACTTATCAAAGCACAGCTACAGACCCCGATTTCGTCCTGCTCTCAGAGTGACCATCTGGCTGCAAACAGCCCCAACAGGCCCGGCCACCACCGAGGAGGAAGCTGCATGGGGGCTGCAGCAGGCACCTACACACTAATTAATCCTGCCCTGCCCCAGTGATGCTTCCCAGCCCCAGAAAGACATTTACAGACATCATCAAAGGAAGCATCGTCCAGGCCCCTGAAGGTTCAGTGACACTTTCAGGCTCTTTGAATTGGAAATCAGGACAAACGGGAACTCCCAGGAAAAGCCCAGCCAGGATCTTCACCCTGGTAGCTCAGTTTCAGTTCCTGAACAGCTCTAAGAGCTTTCTTTGCCCAGCACAAGGATAAAAGTGCGAGGAATCATCGTGAGAAAGGAAGATTTGAGGTAAACATTTGCAGAAACACCCTTCAGGGAACCGAAACATCCACAGACATAGCAGTGACCAAAAGCTGGCCTTGTATTCAAGGTGGGATAGGAAACAGGCCCAAAGAGGTCTCAGCTGAATGGAGACACGCACACGAGACAAGGTAAAATCCTGATGCAGTTGCTGTGGTCCACATTAACACTGAGAGGGAGGAGGCTTAGTCTGCGGTGACACTCGGCTCCCTCTGGGTACGGACAGTGGTCAGAGCCCACAGAGAGCGAGGGGCAGTGCAGAGGTGGAATATGGGCTCACCCAGCTACTGCAGGCAGCAAACGTAAAGGTCACAACAACATCTTACAAACAACTTTGTGGAAGAGGTGCCTGGGCCCCAGAATTCCACGCAATTCTCACTCACCCCTCTCTAAGCTGGCCACAAAAGCAACAGGCTCCCTGGCTCAGCACCGAGGACTTCATGCCGGTTAAGACAACAGCAAGGAGCTGTAAAGGGCTCTGAGGATTGCTGGGAGGACACATAGGCAAGGGGAAAGGGAGAGGGGCACGGTGTCCAAGAAGGTTCTGCACACCCCACAAGGAAGGTAGGACCAGGCCTGCCTTTTCTGGCCCTCAGTTGAGGGACGCCAAGTCAGTCCTGCTTTTTCTTAACAGCAGGCAAGGCTCCTGCCAAGAAAGTGCTGCTGCTGTGGAATGTGCTGGGCCAGCAGTACAGCTCATTCCTGGAAAAGCATCAACTCAGCGGGAGAGCAAGGAGAGGGGAAGAGGGGGAAAACGGGAAGAGGGGGAGGGTGGGAAACAAAGCCTGAAAGCTTGGACTTCCACACCTGGGCAAGCAGGGAGCTACCACAGAGCAGTCTGCTCGCCAGCACCCCCTTGTCTGGGCTACCAGCACAGCAGCCTGGCCAGCACCAGCCTTCTGCTCTGTGAACAAACAGCCTTCTGCTGGCCCAGACACCTCCAGAGCAGGTCTGGGGAGGCACAGACCCAGGCAGAGGTCTGTGGGGAGGGGCGTGAGGTCTACTTCTCCCATCACATCAACAATTAGTTTGTATATAATGACAGATCTACACCAGGAGACAACAAAGCAGCTTCCACACGTGTCCTGCCCTCAAGACACTGACCAGATCACATTACTTTCCCTGCATAGCTTTGCAAGAGTCTCTCAAGGAAAACAGCCCAAGCGGGAAGGGGTCTGGAAGGATAACAGGCTCTAGATGACTGCACCTACTCTTCTCATCCAGCTGGGCTACCATCAGCAACATTCCTGCTAACTGGGTCTATAAGACATACAGAGAACTCCTAAAAAAACCAATAGGGAGTTAATAAAGCTCAAAATGAAGTTCCGCCACAAAACGTTTGCCAAAGACAATGAGAAGGAATCACGCAAAGAAGAGCCTTTCAGAGCCACAACAGCTGCATGGTGGCAAAGAAATAACTTTGTCCCTGATCCCAGGATATTGCAGCACTCTGGAAAAAAGGGCAAACAGTCCTCTGGTCTCAAGATGCAGGAGGCAGCAGACAGCAGAAGGGGTCTGAACACTCATAAGAACCATTTCTGACCATCGCTAGGACAGGGACACGTGTTCTTCTTCTTCCTCACCTTTGGACCCTGAATAATTTTTGGCGCAACCTGGACCTATTTGCTTCACTCTTGGGACATTGTCAGCAAGTCACGTAGAACCTGAGAGAGAAACCTGGAGAAAACCAACAGTTTAAACAGCCAGCTCCTACACAGGTCTGCCAGTAGGCAAGCCCAACCAAAGGCTGAGGAAGGCTGTTTCGACTCATCTCCTGCTTTTGATGGTGTCAGTGCAGGGGATGGTACAAGAAGTTCCCTGAACACATTTTAGTAGCCTTTTATATACTTCATTTATTTCGGCTAATACCAGTCATCTTCACCAAACTTCTCTCAAGACACAGGGCCAAACCCTTGAACACCACAACAAGCAATGTCCTACCAAGCATCCTTTACCAGGCCAGCCAAGCTTGCTCTTCAGCCATCACTCAGCAAACAAGCAAAGACAACTGTTGGTAGAAGAGAAAAGAAAGATGCTGCAGTCCTCACCAAAGCAAGCATGTGCTGGTGCACAACTGACTCAACTAGAGGTCCAGAAAGCAGATGAGAGCCATAAAGCAGCAGCCAATCAATTACTGTAAATTAAAAGGAATCTGATTAGCCAAGAAGCGGGGAAAACGTGAGCTGTCTCAACCATGCTGCTGGTTTACTCTCAGCAACAAAAACACCTGCTTCTTTTTCCTTCCTTTACAAAGGTGTCCTGACTCCTCCCGACACCTTATGGGTGTTCGGCTAGACAAAGCAATATGATGGTGAGGAGACCATCACCTGCCTAGGACTCCTCTTAAAGACTGTAACAGGATGCAGACCAAGTCTTGACCTGAAAAGAAAGCACTTTCTGCAAGCAGCCAAGCTTTTCTGTTCCAGCCACCCAGCTACAAGCGATGACTGGCATTAGTCTGTAGTCTGCATGAGGTACCACATACAGAACTGAGTCCAGATCCTGACAGGACTCACCTCTGCACCAGGGCTCAGCAACCTTTCCAACAAGAGGGTAATTTTCCCTATGATTTAGAAGAGGATGGTGCTGTGGATTACTACAGCAACATACCTCACCGCTGAAGGACCAAGTCCAACTCAGAGCTGCTGCCTTTCCCTGACACTGTGAACTGCCAAATACCATTCAAAACTTCCCACGTGACATCTCCAGCAACTGCACCCAAGGCTGGATAATGATCAGTGACCTCCAGAAGTCACTATCACACGTGACTTGAAACGTTCCTCTTGTGGAGGGTCTCAGAACCACAGCTGCCAACTCCCAAGTCCTTCAAGAATGAAGAAGGGCAGCGGAAGGCAGCACGACCTGCCTGCAGTCTGTAAATATCCCATGAACCCAGTAACCGGTCACTCTACACATTAATTATTCCCAACACCAGCCCAGAAAGACTCATCACACATTATTACTGCAACAGGACCATTTCCCATGTCTGTGAATCTGCTGATAAGTCAAGCCCACCTGAGCACAGGCACAAACCACACCAAAGTAACGTCCTCTGAAGGCATCAAAAGATTTTCAAAAAGTGTCCCACACTGCCAATATCAGCACACCAAAACCAATTGCTGCAATAGGCTGCTGTGTTCCTGTGGAAGGAAGCAGCTATACAGCTGGACCCAGCTCAGACACATCACACCCAAAGCACACAACCCATAGAGACATTTCGTACCTCTGCAGTAGGTTGGAGCTGCCCCAAGGAAACACAGACAGAGCACCCCCTGAGCTGAAGTCGATGCCACCACCCTGAGCCTCCTCTGCCACTCCGAGGATGCCTGGGCAGGGAATAATCTTAAGAGTTTTCTCAGACTAACCTACCATTTGGCCCCAGCTGAAACAAAACATTTTCACTCTGGAAGGAAAAATCCATCCATCTCACAGGAGCCCCTTCAGGACCTAAAGGTGTATTTACCAGCTCTGGCTCGAGGACAACAGGGAGGTCTGCCATAAGGGGCTCAGCTGTGCAGCTACATCCTAGAAAATCCACCCTCCTCAGAGATACAAAAGCCAGTAAGAAAAAAATTCAAATTAACACTAAGCAATGGCAAAACTTCCTGCATTAAGGCCCTATATGGGCTTCCAGTACAGCATAGCCTCAGCTGGGCCCACAGGCAAGTCTCTGCGAATGGCACCAAAATACTGGTTGAGCCAGGCAGGGCTGAATGAACTGGGACAGCTCATTAGCTGTATGCAAACAGAAACACAGAGTTTGCATATCCATCACAGCTTCTGAAAAAAGCTTCGGTTTTAGAAGCTGCTGCACCCTGGGGGCAACCCAGCAGGCTTCTTCTCCTGCCCCTGCCCTGCTGATCCTGGCCACAAAGCCAGGTTTGTCACCACTCTTCTGACACCCCTCTGGTTGTCAACAGCATCGGCATGGCACAGCGCAGCGTATGGGGGACAAACAGCCTGCTTACAGATGGTGAGACACCAAAAGTCCATGAATCTCCAGCAGGACAGAATAGGTCAGAGCAATACTGAAAGAAAAAGGTAAAGCCCAGTCAGTGGTCAGGCCAATGTGCTAGCACCAGCTTCCCCACTATGATAATCCATCTATAATGGATCCCATCATAATCCCCACTATGAACCAGAGCTCCCAAAACACAGACCCCTCTGGAAGACCCTCAGTGTCCTCAGATCCAGTCTGTACATGGCAGGAGCTGCCAGCTGTCAGAAAACAGGGAAAAGCCTGCAGCCTCTGTTACCCAGACCCTGAATTCCCAGCCGATTGCAGAGACAGCTGCCAGTGATCAGAGGGGCCACGTAGCAAATAAATTCCTCTGCAAACCCTAGGGGCAGGTCAAAAACCAGCAGAGGAAAGACCTTCCCACACAGCAGCTGGTGCCAGCTCTCCCAGAAACAGATCTCTGCTCCAAGTCCTGCGAGGAAGCCTTCCCCCTCTTGGCTCACATCCTCAGCCAGGACCAGAAGGACAGACTCCCACTCCAGCGATTCAGTCTCTGCTCACTGTATCTTCTTTTCCTCTAATTCTCGCAAGATAGAAAATTATAGCCAACAAGACACAGGGACAGATGCCCCAGTGAGGAGATAACCAACAGGGAGCACCTACTGGAGCTGGGTTCCCAAATGCTGCTTCTGTCACCTTGGATAGCTGTGACTGGAAAAACAATGCTTCCGGCAGGTCTCCTTTAATAAATAACTGACACCACCATCACAGCAGCCCCAGCCCTCCACCGCGACACAGGATTACACAGCACAGGAAGGTCAGCACCAGGCATCTCTGCCTGCCAAAGCCTCTGGAGAATTCCAGCCCATTACTGGATGGGCTCAGCATTTGTGCAATAGGAGCAACAACACAGAGATGGAAACAACTGAAACCAAGAGCTTCAGAACAGGGGCTCAGAGAGATACTAATACTTCAGCTCTACAAGCTAATGCAGCCCTTGGAAACAGTGATATTCACGGCCCAAGAGCTCACAGACTCTCCTAAGGCCACTATGGCGTTACATAGATAAGCTACAGACAAAGCAAAAAAAGTCACAGAGATTAGACTAATTCCCAGATTTGCACCTTACTTCAATGCCTTCCAAAAAGCCTTCATAAAAGGATTTAGTCCAAAAATTTCCAACAACAGCCACCAGCAGGATTAAGTTTTACTTAACTTCCCAGCTGCTGCCTAACAAGCCAGCACCACTGGGACAAACACTAACACGGCCACGTGGTGCCACATCCCCCTTCTGGAAAGCCACCATCCATCCAGCATAGGTCAGAAGGGCAGGCTCTGAATAACAAACAAGGGATGGAGAGAGGAGGAAACCAATAGGAAACACCAAAAACACACAGCCCTGACGGCTGCCTCATCAGATGCGCAGCACGATGCAAAGCTGGAGCAACAACATGAAGGCAATTTCCTGCAGGCGCAGTCTCTGCTGTACTCTGCAAGCCCAGTTCTCCTTCATCAGCTTCTACGCAGATCAAATATCCCAAACCACAACACTGTTATATCTATTTGGGCACAGTCGAGGGTGGAGGAGTAGCACTTCATTACAGCAGACACCCTCAGCTCAGAACAGCTCAGCAACTGCCATGCAGACATGCAAGAGGCTTCCCACCACTTCAAGTGCCAATGAGCTTAAAAAGGACTTGAGGAATTTTAACTATGCTCCCTACACCTCTACATATACAGCCTTCAAGTCTCAGCGGAGGGCCTGATGCCGACCCTGAGAGAAGACCAAAGCCAAACACATCTGTGCAGCAGAAAAGCTCTGGGGAAAACCAGATTTTCTTTGCTTACAGTCATGGTGCCCCTCATCCCTGGGCATCCCCAAACACGTGGTGGTGGGTAACTACCTCCACCTTCAAGAGCTCAGGCCACACAGCTGCAGGCCCAGATGTCTCTGCCTGCTGGAAGACCAGGTGAGGACACCACAGGTGAAGGAAGTTAGGAGCAAGCACGCTGGAGAAATGAGACTCACTGAAGGGTCAGTGCTCCCAGCACACAGGCCTTAGGCTCGTGGGGTATCTGCCTCCATCCCTACAAACTAGCACCTTCCCTCACAGAGCCCATCACGACACACTGCCACCCCAGCTGCCCATCCTGCTCCCACTAGAGCCACACAGTGAGGAACACCACTCCTTACACCACCACCCAGAAGGTGCAGTACTCGCTCTGCTGGTGAGCCAACATCTGGGACTTGGGAACAGCCAAGTTATAGATGGAACTCTCAGAAGCTGTATTTCAGCAGGAACCAAAAGACTGAGCAAGAGGCCACCACTACCATCCCACAACTCAGATTATGGTGGTTTGTGAGCCATTTCTAATAGCATTTGGCCTTGACCTCAGAGATGGAACCATGCTGGAGCACTGCTGCCCCACAGACAGCCAAGGCAAACACATTTACTTTGCGGTATGTCAAGGTAGGTTTGTGCTCTGTGCAGGACTTTGGAGAACCAGAGGCCTTCAAATAATTTCAAAACACAGAACTGCATCAAAACAGCTGCATTCTCATGGATGGGCAAAGGTTTCTTGACCTTTCTTTCTCTTTTTTCCAGAGATGACAAGAGAGGCTTAAAATTAAGAAACATTCCCATCAAAAACATAATTGAAAACAATACCGCTCCAAGAAAAATGTTGGCTTCAAGATAACACCATATTTTGGGAGAAAATACATTCAGCCAAAAAAAAAAAAAAAAAAATTGTGACTAGCTCTAGCTGCAAACAAGTTCAATAGCTGTTGTAAAGCTTCATTGTTTGCATAGTACAGACAAGGCCTTAGGGAGATTGGTCTGCAGCCCAGTTTGGCCAACTTGGCTTTCCAAAGGCCAGCCCTGGGCAAAGAAGCCAGGCTCTGACTGCCATCCAACGTGGCCTTCGGGGCACAGCTCCGACCACAACAGACAGAGTCGGTAATAGCTGGGTCCGAACAGCAGGACACACACTGCCAGGCACAGACAACACACCCAGGGAAGGAGAGAGTGCCATCAGCAAACCTCCTCCATCCACACCCCAGCCCTGACACCGCTGCGGCCCCCGCCACCACCACCGCACTTGGAAACAGCCTCCAGCAGCAGCTACAGCCAGGACCAGGACCAGGACCAGCCCCAGCATCGACGGGCCAGTCCTGGCACCAGCAGCCTTACAGGAACTCCCCACCACAAGCGCAGACTGTGGTTAGCAGCTCTCTGTCAAAGCCTCAGCAGCACCGGACAGAGAGGCACAAGCTGCAGGACCCACAGGCAAAACATCCAAAAAATAACCCCCAGTGGAACCCAGCTACCTGGGGCAGCACATCTCACGTTAGCGGGCAGGGAACCATGCATCCTCCGGAGAGGGAACCACAAGGGACGGGGTGCTGTGGCTTCTCACATGGCAAGGGGCTGTCCTTGGCACAGAGGGAACAAAGATTGGCCAGAAGATGAAGAAAAGTGACAGCCACCTCACAGCCAGGCCAGCGCCATCACTCGGGCAGAAGCACCGCAAAGGATGCGGGCGTGCATGGGGGTCAGATGCAGTTTTGGAGGGCATTTTGCTCACAGGCCTCTTGTCAACCTCTTCCTGCATGAAATCCAGGCTGACATGGACACTCTCCACCAGGGGCATGGGACAGACAATGGTCCTCTGCAGACAGCAGAGTTTCCAGCTCAAAGCTTAAAAAGTAAAGTTCAAAAAAATCAAGATAAAGTAATTCCCAACTCACGCGACAGAGAGCTGGCAGGAACAGCAGGGGCACCACGCCAGCAGCTCACCACTGCTTCAGAATTGACACTGCTGAGTGTCCCTTCCCCAGCTCCAAACACTTCCACCCAGAAGGACAGTCACTGCTGGCATCAATTTCAAAAAGATCCTGCAATAAAAATAAATCACTCACCCTTTCAGTGAGTGTCAACACGTTTCCCCATGCACATGTGCAGGAGATGAGGTCGCCAAATACCAGCAGCATCTGACCCCTGCACTGGGAATTCTAGCAGCACCCGCTTTGTTCTGCCTCCAGACCACTGCCCTAATCACTGCCTCGCACCCAGCTTTGGAGAGCAGGTGATAATTAAGCAGGTCTGGATTAGATACCGGGCTAGTGATTAGTTGGATACCAATTTTCACTTGACAGTCAAGACCTAGGAATCACTCACCACAGCTCCAAAGTTAAAACTGGAATGGAGATCTGCAGGAGGGAGAAAGCAACAGCGGTGGGAGAAGCAGCACCATCCCACCAGTGCATCTCAAATCGCTGAGGTCCTCCTGGAGATGCAGAACAAGCAGGTTAGATGGGAAGAAGGGGTGGTCCCCTTGCAGAAGAAGCAGACCTTTCTGCTCTCCAGCCTGGAAGAGGACAAGTGGCCGAGTGGAAGTAAGTGAAATGATCGCCCAAGTGTTTTCTCCGTGTGCAGAAGAAATTCAAACTTTCAGGCACTCCAGAATTTATGGAAGGACGAGACAAAACTTCAGGCCAGGTGCTAAGAACTTACCTGGATGCACAAACTGAACTCATGTAATTGAAACTGCTTTGAAAAGTTGTGTTTAAACTTTAGTATGCCCCTGTGAGAACACCTTTTGATTGACAGAAAATGAGCAGCATTGATTACAAGCAAAAAATGAGTCAAAAGAAACCACATTTCAATTAATATGAATATCCTCAGAGTTGTACCAGTCACCTGGCCAGATGAAAAGCCAAACCTGTAGTTCAGCTGGGGCAAACAGGGACACAATCTGGCTGGCAAGATCCACACTGCCCAGAAACAGGTACCTTTCTCACATTGGACTTGGGCAGGAGGCAACACTCTACACATTGCTGAAGCCCTCATCCCAGCAAACTACAAACTACCACAGACCATGAGTAGAGATGTTCCCTTCCCAACTACACAGAAATTCTCCCCAGGAGAATTTACAGTACTGTTCTTGCAGCAGCTCTACAGAACTGAGAGCTCTCTCATGCAAAGATCCAGAGACACGTTTGCCCAAGAAGCTCACAGTGTCAAGTGGACAAGACAAGGCTCAAGGGGCACTGGCACAATTTCCATTTCGCAGATTAGGAGCAAAGACAAAGTAAAAAGTCAGTTCAAAACTCCTTGAAAAAACATGATGGAGAACATGGACATCACAAGCAGCGATAGCACCACACTGATCTAAGGCTCTCTCCTGCTGACCAGCACACCAATCTTACCCGTAAAAGGCTAAGAAGAAAAAAAAGACTAAAACTGTAGGGGAAAATAATAACAACAAAACAAAAAACTCAAACAAACAAAAAACCAACCAAACAAAAAAACCCTTCCTTCTCCAATGAGGGCAAAGCTAGCAGGCAAAGAGTAGTTCCACACTTCACAGTGAGATGCATCCACACAAGGTATCTCAGCCCCAAGAAGAGCATACCACATCTAAGCCATGCTTCCACCTGTCTGCTGAGCTTCTCCACCTTTCCAGTTCTGGGACTAGCAGTACACAACGCCAGCAAGGGCACAAATACCTGCACCCCTGTGTCACTGCTCCACACCACTGGGCTCAGGATGGATTCTCCAGTTACAGCTGTCACCCACTACATGCTGGGTAGACCAGGCAACAAAACCCTGCAGCCTTCCTGCTGCTCACAGCTCCTCTCCCCAGGATCAGAGGCACAAAATCTTCCCGATTCTCCTCCTTCCCACCTAGATCTGACACCATTCCGGGGTCTTCTTAATCTGGACCTGAGCGCTTTGACTAGGATTAACTCCTGGCATAGCCCAACAACTCCACAGCCACCCAGGGGAGCCTCTGTTCACATTTCCAAGGAGATGTAAACACTGAAGCTGCTCCATCACCGCCCCAATTCTCAGAGCAAACAAATATTAACAAGATAAACAAAAGAATGAAAAATCCCACACACCAAGACTGCAGCTGTAACACTGCCTTGGGGATGGGGTGAGCTGAAGGGAATGCCAGACTGGAAATCCACAGCCCGGGAAGAGGGAGAAACAGATTCAGTCTGGACAACAGAGGTGAGAGGAAACATTGGACCACGTCTCTCTCCGTGCTGCCCTAGAAGGTGAGGTGCCCCTGGTGCCAACAAGAGGTGAGAGGAGAACTTAGTCTTATGCCAAAGGGATCCTGCAAAAGGTCCAAATGCTGACAAAAAGCATGAGCCATCAGATCTACAGGTCCCCTTCTTGTTGATCAGATGCCCTAAAGCCATCCACTGTTAATAGCTCATCTCTTCCATGAAGGGGCTTTACCCTGAGTCCTTCTTCTGGACACTGCCTGACTGACTGAAACCAGCTTGGTCACCGTCAGCACGAGCCCAGCCATTCCTTGTGCTGTGCAGAGGCATCTTGGGGAATACACGAGTGTTAGTGCCCTTCCCTGGCACGCAGCTTCCAAATACAGCCATCGTTAATCTCCTGCTGATTTTCACTAATTGCCCATGTATTTACAGCCAAGCATCTGAGATGCCTCCTGACCTTCTATCCCATTGGTCTCTCCCTGCAGACCAATGGCTTGCTTTCTCCTGGACACCAGTTACCAGGGATCATGAAATATTTTGGATCCATTTGGATCCAAAAAGTTGGATTTTACAATCTTAAAGGTCTTTCCAAGTGAAACAATTCTACAATTCTATGATTCTACTTGAAGTGGTGCCTGGGGTTCCAGGGCTTCTCAGGGCTGAGGCTGCAGCTGGACCACTCTGTCTGTTGCCCATCTGGCTTCAGCCAGCCACCAGCACATTCTCCAGCTCTCTGAAGAGGAGCAAAGCCAACCTCTCATGGTGCCATTATGGATGACCCACCAGGAAAGCTTTCTCCCCTGTTCCACATCAGGCCTCATCACATTCTGCTCCAGCTCCTCACACAGCCCAGGACCAGGTGCCCACATGCAGCCTCTGACCCCTCTCAGCTGCATTGTCCCTTCCAAGTGGTTTCACTCTCCCCAGGAGAATTAGCTGAACTGGTCCCAACAAAGATCTCACCCCATGCACTTCTGACACAACTAAACTCACCGTGTCTTCCCGAGTGCTTTTTCCCTCTCCCTGCTCAGCTCCCTATGCTGCTTTATCGTTGAGTTTCATTAATCTACCATCTGCCTCCTCTCGTGGAGCCTTAAAGAAACAGAGAAAGACAAAAAGGCACAGCACAGAACTTTGCTGCCACCAGACCCCTCTTCCCAACACGAGACGCTGCTATTTATTACTAAGCTTTGTTTATAGTTATGCAGACACTCTCCCACCCACATGGCAATGTTTCATTCAAGACAAGCTTGAATTCCCTTCAAGAACAACATTTCAAAGGATCCCAAAGCATTTGTTTACAAACAGCATGCAGGGAGAATTCACTTCTCCCACCAATGAACAGGGTCCCCTCCGGGACAGGGAGAGGCAGCTGCTCCATAGCACCCAACACCACTCAACAGCTGAGGGACAGGAAAACCATCCACAGACAACTGATACTGCTGAGGAAATTTATGGAAAATGAGGGCTGGAGACTTCTATATGCCTGGAAAGAACGGGGAAGCTTCTAAGCACTCGAGCTCTCCGCTGGGCCAGGAGGCATTTACGAAGGCAAAGCATCCCAGACTGTGGTCAAAGGAGTGACTCCAAATTTCAAGCCTCATCTGAAAGCTGGCACCTCCCGAGCTAACGGGCACCTGGTCACAGGGATAATTTGGCTGCAGAGGGGAAAGCACCTCCTGCCGAGGCGGCCGCACCGGTCCCCATCCAAGCCCCGAACAGGCCCAGCCCTGTTCAA
The DNA here is from genome assembly GCA_004320125.1 of Scolopax mira. NCBI lineage: Eukaryota > Metazoa > Chordata > Aves > Charadriiformes > Scolopacidae > Scolopax > Scolopax mira. The sequence continues at coordinate 101,011 of BJBW01001379.1, forward strand.
GGCAGGGCAGGAGCCAGGATCACAGCCCAGGGGGGCAATCCAGCGCAGTAAGAAGACACTAACAAGACTATAAAATTGAACGCTTTTTGCAGCCCCAGCCTCTGTACACAAGACCTACTGTAAACACTAAGTCTTCAGAGTGGGGGGAAAAAGTCCAGAGGAAGGAGAATCATGCAACCATTTCAAATACTAAAGTGCTAGGAATGGTAGAGGGTCACGTGTCGTGGAAGCCAAGAGAAGCTGTTTCCAGCGTGAAAACAGAAGTCCTTAAAAAGGCTAGAGGAGAATCAAACGTGGGAAGACTCTGGACAAAACAGAGCGAGGACAAAGGGTCTTTACAGAGAGTTGGCTTTACGTGGTGCTTGCTCCCCAAAACAGTCACCAAGTTTACAGTTACCCCAGACAGCAGAGGCTACCCAGATCAGTCAGTACAACCGTCCAGACAGGGGACAGGATACACCCCCCTCACCCCCAAACAGCCACACGCGACGGAAAGAGCCAAAGGGCATCAAAAAAGAAGTGACAAAACCAGCGGTGCTGGAAGAGAGCTGCCCTGACGGAGATGGGAGGCGAGGCTGGCTCCGCTCCTCCTCCCCACAGACCCGGCCCGGCCACGGGGCTGGGGACACCATACCCCACGGTGGGACACGTCGGGGGGCGCAGCGGGTCTCACCACAGCACGCTCAGAGAGCTGTCGCCCCTTCTCCACAGAGGCAGCCAAAATGCCAAAATGGATGGCCCTCCCCAAAATGGATGGTTGAAGGAAACTGTCCCCAAATCGGTCCCTGGGACGGGCTGATGGAGGGGGCTCTGCCCTGCACCCTGCTGGCGGGGGGAACGCGGGGCACCCTCCCCGGCAGCCCCGCGGGGGATGCCCAGGCCCTGCGGGTTCGGGGTGACGATCCCGAGCGGCACAGACAGGGGTCGCGCCCCCTCCCCCCGCCCCGGGCGGCTGCGCCGGGAGATGCCCCTGCGGCCGGGCGCTGCCCGAAGATGGCGCGGGGGGGGAGGGGGGAAGGGACCCTCGGGCTGGGGGACAGACCTCGCTGAGGGCGGCCGCGGCCCCGGCCCCGGGGGCCGTGCGGGGCGGTCACCCCCAGCCCGCCCCGTCCCCTCCCCGCGGGAACCCCGCGCCTCCCGGGGCCCGCGACAGCCCGCTCCCCCCGCGGGGACACGGGGGGGGGGGGGGGGNNCCCGGGGGGGGGGGGGAGGCTCCCACCGCCCCTTCCCCGGGCGGGCCGGGCCCGGGTCCGCGCTCACCCGAAGTCGTCGTCCATGGACTTGAAGTAGAACTTGTAGTTGGGGCGGTTGAGGAGGCCCTTGAAGTCGCCGAGGGTGACGCGCTCGGCCGGGATCGGCAGCTTCACCAGGTACGGCGTCTCCTGCTCGTCCAGGTGGTAGATGATCTTCGTCTCGGCCGCCGCCATGGCGCCCCTGCCCGGCCGCCAGGCCTCCGCCCGCTCCCCTCGCCGCCGCCGCCCCCGGCCCGGCGCGGCCCGCCGTCCCCGGCCGCCGCCTCGGTCCCGGTTTCGACCCCCGCCCGACCCGACCCCCGCCCGCGCCCCGGCTTCAGCCCCCGCGCCCCTGGTCCCCCCGCGCCCCTTGTTCTGCGGGTCCCAGTACCGCCCGCCTCCACGGCGCAAGCTCGGGCTCCGCCCCGCCCGCCCCCCGCCCCGGCTCCGCCGGAACCGGAACCGGCGCCTAGCGGGGGCCGCGCCGCCCGAGCCCGCAGCCGGAGCGACGTCCAGGGGGCACCTCGAGAGGGGCGGGGTGCGGCGCGGCCTCGTCCCGTACCCCGTCGCTGTCCCGGCCCTCCCCCCCTAGCGGGAACCCGCCCCGGTGGGAGATCACCCACCGCACCCATCCCTCGCCCCCTCCGCGGGCCGCGCACCCACCGCCGCACCTCCTCGGCTGCGCCCCTCATCACCCCCCTGCCCACGCACAGCCCCAGCACCTGTGGAAGGGTTTGGATTTTCACTTTACCCGGATCCTCTCACACGCAGCCTAGAACCCCCCACGCACCCCCTCCCCTCCAGCCCCTCTTCCACCCCCCCAGTGCTGCCTCACACCCATGGTCATCCCGGCGTGTCCCGCAGCCTCCCCCACTTCTTAGGTGCACGCCCCGGGTCCCCCCGTCCATCTCCAGCCCCTGGTCCCTTCTCGCCCTTCCCCACACTCCTCCCACCCAGCTCACAGAACACGAGGGCTCATGAGGTCCTCCTAGGTGCAGACCCCTTTGAAGTCCCCACACTCCATCTCTGAAGGCCACCCCATACAGAGACTGCTGCACAGGAGGACCGCAGTTGCTCCCATTCCAGTTACTCTCCAGCTGTGGCTTCCCCCAAAACCCCTTGTCAGTATCCAGCAACCATCCCCACTGCAGTGCCCCTTCATGTTCCCCAGCCTCATTTCCTCACCCAGCAGATTCTTCACGAGCATCCTTCTCTCTACACACTGCGGCCTCTTCAAACATCCCTTGGCTCTGGGGTTTCTTCCCCATCCTCTCTCTCCTGAGACCCCATCACTCTCTTACCTGCACCACCAGCACCGTAACCCCAGCCCCTTGGACTTGCCTCTGTGCCGCAGCAGTCCTGGGGTGGCCAGATTTCCCTCTGGACACCTCACCAGCACCCATGGGGTGCCAAGGAACTGTCTCCATCAGCAGCTTCCTGGAGCTGTGTCCGAGAACAAAGCTGGGGTGACCGGAGCTTGGGGAACACCCACCACCAGGAAGGGAAAGAACCGCCTTTCACCATCCCGGCTTAGAAGGAACAAACCCAGAGGAAGAACCGCACCGTGTCCTGGTGTGGGAGCAGATCTCCAGCCCTCGGCGCTGGACTCACCTGCCATAGGAGAGACCTCTCAGGGAGCAGAGCCAAAGCTCCTCAGGCTAGCAGGAGCTAAACAGCCTCCTCATGCATGAAAGAGCCCTGTGGGTGTTGCTAGCAATTATCTGGGCAGCAGCACTAGACTGGGTGAAGAATCTGACATTAAATTAAAGGGAAAAAAATAAATCAAGGGAAGACCTCAGGTAAGCAGCAGTTTTAGGAGAAGTGAGGCTCTCCTGTGTCTCCACATCACCTCTTGGAAGATCGTCACTTCCTCATGCTCAGAGCTCTAGGGCAGAAGCTGGCGTACCTGGAGAGAAGAATCCAGGTCAGGAACGGAAGAGTTGAGTTTAAGCTGCTCCTTACTGTGCCAAACCTGGCAGAGCTCATCTTAAACTCCTTTTGCAGCATCTCCCTCCCCAAAGGAGGTCACGGGTGTCCTCCACTGGAGTTCATTTAAGAGGCCGAGTGACCGAACAGACTCAATTGTCAGATTGATTTAACTCTCACAGAGATATCTTGTGAAGTATGACTCGCTCCTAATGGACAGAGGTTAAGAACACAGAGACAAAGAAATCAGCAGGAGGGGATTGTGCTGAGCACTCCAGGCCCACAAGAAAGTGTTTCTGAACAGTTTATGTCTATATTTAAAAATTGCAACATTGATAGCATCACTTCTCCTGACAGAGTAACAGGCATTTCAGTGCATGTGGGAACAGCCCAAGGCAGAAGTCCATGTCCTTGAGACCCATCACCGACATCTTTCACCAACACAAAACAACTACCTTTTTCTAAAAAGCACACTGTTGTTAACCGAAGTTATGGGTTTGATACAGGAACACCGCGTGACATCCATCCATCCATCCATCTCAGATGGGAAGTCAGACAAGTTGACTGCTACGGCCTTACAAAACCCAGAAATACTGCTTGCATTGCTCAAAAAATGGATAGCAACAACGGCACAACCAGATTGCTCTCAAAGGCATTTCTAATCTTCCAGCCAAATACAAACCCTGACTGAAACCAAGAGAAAGCATCAAGCCCGCCCTATACCTAAGGAACACAACCAACACTCCTTTAATGTGCCTACCCTTACCTGCCAGTACAGAAGCTGCACCGTGGCAGAGCTCCACCCTGGAGAATACCACGTCACCTGCTTTGTCTCCTTTTTCCTACTCTACTCTCAGCACCTGTAAAACCACCCCACCGAGGCCTGAAGGATAAGGGCATTTGGCCACGGAGCAACATTCTCCCCTTGGATCTCAGCCCCCAGGTAAGAACACGTCTCACACCGTGAAGTTGGCTGCCATGGAGCAATGGAGTAAGGAACGTGGAAAGGACAGAAGTGGAATTGTTACTTGGCACAAACAATCAGGAGCCTCTGGCAAAACTGAGCCAATGTTAAGCTTGTTTTCAAAGCCATCTTTACGTTGTAAACAGAAAAATAATACTTAAGATTTCCAAGGAGATTTTAAAATTACCAAGACTTGCAAGTGGTTTGTGAATGGCTTTATGAGCTCTGCAGCTGTACATCCCCCTCTCTGTCAGTTCTTACTGCCCAGTATCAGGAGGGCACGATGCAGCACCGACAGCCAACATTCCCACCCGTTCTCATCCTGGCAAAGGACAACAGCTTTCACAGGATTTAAGGTTCATCTTTGCAACATTATCCTTTACAAAACCAAACCTCACCCATTTCAGAATTCCAAGTTCAGAAGTTTTAATAAACTGTTCTCTACTTGTGAACAGTGAGGGCAGAAGTTACCACTGGACATTTACACCAACTCAAGGGTGTGCTGATTTCCGACCTGCCCACTGCATGCTCAAAATCTCTTGAGGAAAAAGCAGTGGTGCTTCCCCGTTAAGCCTTGCTCAAGCACATGCCACAACTGGAAACACACAATTCAAGGTCAAAGCAGACAAGCTGTTAACACCAGGATAGTTTTTATTTGCTCCCTGAATTAAATATTGGCAGATACAGAAAATTCAGATACCAACTATTTCCCCAACATTTACAAGACTGAGTTTGCAGTGTCAGAAAACAAGCACATTTATGCACAATCCTGGCAGCTGATAGTGTGAGTGCACACGATCGCCCTGCCTGAGCATCGGTGTTTAAGAGGCAGAATCCCTGGGCTCCAGCATCCAACACTGTCCCCTCACTGACAACTGTGGCACAATGGAACAGCCAATATCCTGAGAGGGCAGCTCCAGTGCATCCCCCCAGCAAAGGATTTATTCCACACTCCTCCTGAAGGGGCAGAGGCAAGGTCAGCACATCCAACAAATAAGCCACCTACACACACAAGCTGATTCTTTCTTGCTGCACCTTTTCTGCTCTGTTCTGTGAGAGCAGAAGGACACAGCACCGTGACACTTCCACAAAAGCTGTTCTGAAAGGCCTTACCAGCTTTATTGCTGCCATGAATTGTCTGTGCTGGCGACAGAGCGCCAGGGCCACACGTGCTCCCTGCCATGGCCAAGCTGCTCTGTGTGGGCTTGCAGCATGTTCTCTGCTGAGGGAAGGGACGTTTTCAAATAAATAATAGGACATAAAGTAAGCAAGCCTGTGTAACTGAAATCAGGTGGAAACACAAAGCACATGCTGTTGAAGGAAATACCATTTGCTCCTTTCCACACTGGAGCAGAACTTAAAACTTGCGTCCTCCTTAGAGCAGCTGGTGCCCCGAGAGCAAAACACAAGTGTGGCTGGTGCAGCAGCAGGAGCCAGTCACCTCTGCTCCCCTTCTATAAGAAAAAGAAATAATAAACAGACACTTTTCTAAAACATGTCTGCTGAGCCGGGAACGCACAGAAGACAGATCACATCTGAGATGTAGTGATCCACACAGCATTTCACTGGCCAGTGCACCCACAATTAGCCAATCCTGGCAGGGGGAATAGAGCATGCATTATCCCCTGTTCTACACAAGGGACACCCAGGTGGCTTCACCAACTCTGCTGTGCAACCTTGCGTTAGATCCTAGCACAGCAGATGGCAAGAGATTTTCTTTTCAGAAGATCACAGAAGTACCTTTTAGGCTGCAAAATGCCCTGGACATCCCCAGACAACTGCATCTTCTCCAGGTACAGGACCTCCTGAATCCCAGTCCTGAATCCAAATCCTAATCCACGCGCACCTGACCACCAACCTTGCCAGTGTCTCTTCAGCAGGAGCTCTCTTAGCTCCAGAAGCAATGACAACTCCAAATAACTGAGCTGTGTGAGCACTCTTCCACAGCCCCAATGGTGAGGTTTGTAAAGATGGATGCATCTGCACCTATTTGCTCCCTTTGTATCAGTAACAGGAACCTCCCAAAAGACAGCTCTCAGCTGGCACCACCTCCTGCTTTTCCCCTCATGGTTTTTACACTGGGCTGCAACCATCCAACATAAGGTGCCACTGGGCAAGTGAGGGAGGGAAGGAGGTGGCAAAGTTGGGAAAACACAACGTAATTAACGATGGGATTGTCAGTCACTTTGATGTCAGGCCCCACATCACACACCGTGCACTGGCACTGGTCTTGCTCTGCCCACTCGGCCCAGAACAGCAGCGAGTGCCTCTGCTCCTGCCCAGCCACCACGTCAGTCTTGGTCGCCATCAGACGACTCTTCCTCTGCCTCCTCCAGCCACTGGATAAACTTCTGGAGCTGCAGAGAGAACGAAAGGCAGTTGGGTAACAAATGACACCAAGGAGACGCTGGGAACATTCAGCAGCTACACTGTGTCTGTGAGCACCGCTACCGTGCACGAGAGAGAAAGAGCCTTTTGTAGGAGACGTGAAGGCAGATTGAGGGAGAGAGACACAGCCTTAGAATAAAAAAAACTAGGATGCCATGGACAAACCCAGACTGATTACACTCCTGAGGGAGATTTCTCCAGTCAGACAATCCCCACAATACTCAGCAAAAAGACAAAGTTTGAGAGTTTTTCAGAGTTTGAGGGAGAAGAGACGACAGCTGCACCTCAGCTAAGGCATGTTAGAAAATCTCTGCTGGGAAAAACCTACTCCCTGAGAGGTTGTTATAAAGGCACAGCTCATTTTACTTTTTTAACTGGGCTCAAATAAGCAGCTGAAAGCACTGTTGACCTATACTAAGAGCTGACTCTGCAAAGGTTTTCAACAAAGTTGGAGTTCTTCAGAGATGGCTTTTTTTCCCCCACTCCTCTTCCAGATCCAGGGAGGAGGAGTGGAACACAGCTCAGCCAAACTGCAGCACGAAGCTCTGCCTGATAGCTCCTTGCAACACAAGCCAAATGAAACCACTCAGTACAGCAAACGCTTAGAAATATATGTGAAGGGATTGGTGAGCCAGGAATGAAAGCTTCAAAGGAACTGCATGGGGCCAGCACACAGGGCATTGGCCTAAAGCCCATTTCAAATGGGTGTTGGCTTAGAGAAGCCACGCTGCTACTCCAGAAAGTGCTGGCCTTGTGCTACAGAGCCCACTAAAACCAACCTCCCTCTCCTGCCACCTCCTCTCCTCAGGATGAGTATGGCAGAATGCACAGGAATGTCTGTTCTGGAGAACAAAGTTGTGCTGCTTAGTGTTCCATGCTCTGGTGTATTATTGGCCTTCCACATAAGGGCAGCTGCTCTGCAGAAGGTGACAGTGACACCGAACTCCACTTGCACGTTTCTTTTAGCAGCTGCTATCTCCATCTCTCTCTCCTCCCCCCACCCCTTCAAACACCTTTGGGACTTACCCGCTGGTTTTTACGAAGCTGCTTTCCCTTGTCAGATGTGTCCCGCAAAGAGAACCAATTGAGAATTACATCTTCTTCTAGAATTTCCAACTGGTAAAACGTCATCAACACCTGCATTGATAAGAAAAGAGCAAGAGGGCTCTCTATAGACTCCTCTGGGGTTAGCTCATGTCCAAGCATAGTTTGCACATAATCAGTCTCCCAGCTCCATATTTAGCAGAAGGCACTCAGTCTGCTGCGTTTTGCTTTTATTGTTAAAAATAATTGTGTTTTTCCTACCAAGCTTTATGTTCCTGACAGTCAGATGCTCTGACACATAATGAGTCCCAAACTGAAATTCCATCAGCTTCAGCTCTGTGGATGCAGGGTGTGACTGAGAGCTGTGGGCAGCAAAGGGCCACAGAGGACAGCAGTTCAAGATGTCACGTTCTCTTTCTAAAGCACCCCAAAACCCATCTTCAAAGCAGCTCTATCAAGCAGCTCTTACGCAGGCCCACAAGCGTGACATGCAGAGAAGAGCATGAATCCATCCAGCTCTGCCCCAGGCCCCTCTTCCTGCCTGCTCTCTTATGAGTGACTGAGGGCAGTGTCACAGCTACTGGTCCTTCCCCAGCTCAACCCTCTGCCCAGCGCAGTGAGGACAAGAGGCAGCCATGGCTTCTCAGGGTGCCTTTGTGCTCGGATGGAGCAGGAGCTCTGCAGCCGCTCTCCTTGCGGCAGAACACAGACAGAGTTGGCTACCAACTCCCAAAATAAAGCGTCACTTCAATTCCCAGCCTCCAGGGAAACCCAGGCCCCTAGAACAATGGACACATGCCAAACAATTGCTGTAATTCAAGGACATTTTGGCTCACCAAACTGAAGGCTTTTGGCTCCAGTCCTAAGTGCTCTGCCACTAGCCAGAAGTACTGGTAGCAGAAGTTAGGATTACTTTATCTTGGGGAACCAAGAGTTAAGCAGGCTCTAGGAGAGCTTTTCCAAAAGACACAGAGGCTTCCTGAGATACTGCTACAGGAAAGACTTGCCCTCCAAGCAAAATGCTCTCAGCGTGACAGAGCAGAAAGAACACAGGGGCAAAATATTTGTGAAGGAGGGTGAGGAGGGACAGGATGAGGGGCAACGGGCACAAGCTGGAACATGGGAAGTTCCATTCAAATATAAGGAAAAAATTCTTTCCAGTGAGGGTGCCAGAGCCCTGGAACAGGCTGCTCAGGGAGGTGTGTAGTCCCCTTCTCTGGAGATCTTCAAGACTGGCCTGGATGCCGTCCTGAGTGATGTGCTCTGGGCATTCCTGCTTTTGCAGGGGAGATGCACTAGAGGATCTCTAGAGGTCCCTTCCAACTCTGACAAATCCTGATTCCATGATACTGAAAGTTCTCAGAAGAGACAGGTAATGAGGTAATTAGCTCCCTTTTGTTCCCAGTTTCATAACTAGCTCAGCCTAAACAAGAAATCCAACCCTTATTCACAGCTTCACCAGTTTTGCACACTGAAGTAGGGTAAACCATTTGGCAACTAGATCCCAGGGACCACAGAGAGACAAATGAAATAAAGCTCTTCCTAAAGCAAGTCTCTGCCTTTGCCTCTTCTGGCATCACACAGGGGCGTCTAGGTCAGAAGCTGCAAAATAATATCTCCCTTCAGGCTGCACGCTGGTAATTAATACTCACCCTCAGCTGTGCTCCCTCAAAGGCACACGCAGGCAGAGCTTTTTTTTCTTTAAAGCAATTGTTATAGATAGATTTCCTATACACTCTCCACTGAGACCCCCAGATTTTCTCACCTAAAGCAGACGAGCCAATGCTGCAGACAGGAAGCATTTCACCATGAATCTAGCAAAAACAGGTCCTCGGAGTTGGGAGTAGATACTCACTTTGGCTATCGATGTGCAGAGACTGTCATGTTCCAGGAAGAATTCCTCAATGGCAAGTAAGGCGTTCAAGTGATCCGACGCCCGTTTTATGTAGTTCTTAAACAACGGAGTCCAGTTCTTCAACAGCTGCAGAGGAAAACAGAGAAGAGTTGCTGAGCTCCAAGATGGATGTGTTCACTCGCCCTGTTCCTCAGCTGTGTTGCACTAAGAAACTAACCCAGGGAACCACTTCAAGAAGTCATTCAGCTGACCACTCCATATATTTGCCCTACTCTGTCCATGAAATCGACACTATGAAGTTTCACGTGCAGACAGGACATGGTTTTACGAAGCAGCTTTGAAGAGATCTGTTAGCTTTCTTGGTTTTGCCTCTCTGGATCACACAATAAACAGGTTTAATGAAGTCTGGTACTCAAAGAAAATCACTTCACAGCGGGACCAATGAGGAGAAGTACAGAGATGCTACTCAAACCATCCCCCCTAACAGCAACTCACATTTCAGTGGAACTTTCCTTCAAAGCAGAAGAGCAAATGAGAAAAAAAAGAGAAAAAGAGAGCGCCGGGATAATGACCAGCTGAGTAGGAGTGGACAGTGCAAAACAGCCACCCCTAAAACTGAACACAGTGGAGTGGCCCCCAAGGGCAGGTCTCACGTTTGCTGTGTGCCCACAGGCCTGTTTGGGGTCTGCTGGTGGGAAGGATGAAGGGCAAGATGTTGTTACACTATTGGCTGAGCTCAGCTCTTTCCTCCAAGGCTTTTTTCTTTTATGAAGCCTTTAGCTTAATGATTTGGGTGCTGCCTCTTCAAACAGTATTTCTGTCCGAGTTCCCCCCAGTCCTTTCACTTGCTGTACACATCTGTAAAAAAAGCAGCAAGGAAAGTTCTGCACAGCAGCACAGATTGACCCAAATCTGGGACAGCAAGTCATAAAGATACTTAGCACTCTGTCCATACCAATTTTAAAAGGTACCAGAACTAGGATAAGATACAAAAATTCCTCATTGGCCACATTATGACGAGACCATCCTACAAAAACATCGAAGAAAATTAAATCAGAGTTCCACATCTTTTTAAATGGATTAATTCCACAGCAGGTATTCCTGCAGCTACACCCCTGGCGTGCCCGTACAGATGCACTGTTCTGCTGCACCTTCACGGGTATCTCCTACAGAACACATCTGGTGTGTTTTGAAGGGAAACAAGTAATTCTCAGGTGCTTGCGGTGTGAAGAAGCAGCTCTGAGTCACCCACGTTGAAGGTTTTAATCAGCATTACATCCAGGACAATAGCTAGTGGGCAGTATCCCTGCCAGCAGGAGAGCTCCAGGACGCAGTGGAGCTGGAAGCCAGGCTGGCATGGAGGGTGGAAGGCAGCCTGCATGAGGGAACAGTGCCCAGAGGCCTCATGGCACCACACTCCATCACCTACTCAGACATGTTGGCTCTGACACCCTGCTGGAATCTGCACAACTCGAGCATAAACAAAGGAGGGGACTAGTATAAACAAACTGATCTGTACAGCAGTACATTGAGTGGCTCAAGGATCAACAGCAACAGCACTGAATGGTCTTAATCATCATGGTATCTCAACAGAAAATGGGGTTGCTTGGTATATTTCCAGGAAGTATTTTAGCCTTTAGCAAAATGCATAATCCTAAATATTCTTCCCTCCTCTACAACCACCTCCTGCATTTTTATTATCCTTTGGAATTCTTCACCTTAAATGTAGTAAAGCTAATAGCAAGTTCCTTCCAGGCTAAGAAATATTTTGTAGTATCTTTCTGTTAACGCCTTTAAACGATAAGTGGGCACAACTCTAACCAGAAGCTACTGAGCTCCCAAAAGCAAGTAATTTACAAAGAATAGAGAGCCATAAACACTCACCACCCCAGGACTCAATCCAATATGCCTATTGCTGAGAAAGAAGAGAAAAATACACCATGTCGGTTTGAGACCATGCTCCACACTGAAACTGGTGTTACTGGGGAGAGCAGGCCTCAGCCCCACAGAGCCCCTGCCAAAACCAGCCTGTGCCACCAGAGGAGTTGTCTGGGGAGCTTCATCAAAATCTGATCTGGGGAATTAGAGGATTGTAATTATTTTAGATTGAATAAAAGAATGAAAAACGTGAAAAGACAGGTCAAAGGGCCCTATGGACATAACTTTCCATGCTTTGATTGCATCTGGGTAACCCCTCAATCTACAGTCTGGAGAAAGCAATCAAATTCCTCTAACAAGTCTACTCATTTTACATCAGATCTGGTCAGTGATGCCGTATCAACTTCAAAGAGGTTTGTAATCCACTTTCCTTTTGTCAGAAGGACAGTCTTGACACCAGGCCTATTTTACTCCTGCCTCCAGCACAGAACACCATCATGAAGCCCATGCAAAGCACCAGCAACAAATTCCAACTCGTTACCCCATAAAAGCATTGGTGTTGATCACCATATACTGCTCCAGTGAAAGCAGAGATCCATTTGGTCTCTGAGTAAGTGGTCCCAGGTCCCAGGCCCCAGAAAAGAGTCAGGGTCCCCAGCAGAAGCCTCAGGACATGCCACCACACATACCAGCTGATGGGCAGCAGGGCAGACACCGTCCAGCTCGGCACAGTGAACTGCTGTATTGCCTCCCCTAGCTCCCTGGAGACATCCTCACCCACACAGCAGTTTGATGCTGCTTCAGTGAGACCAGAAGCTCAGCCTTTGGTTTACCAGCAGCTTCAGACACCTTTGCTCAAGTCATGTCTACAGCTGTAGGACAGGTGTGGTTTTCTGCATCTTCTCTGCTTTACAACTTGTGCACAAGCTTAACAAGGTACCTGACATACATCCAACTGGGTAACTCTATTGCTCAAGCCTCCATGTTCCATCTGAAAAATACCCATAGGCATATCCTTTACCAGACGCTTGTTTCCGAAAATTACTGTAACACTTAAGAGCTCCACGCTCAGGGGACAGCACTTCACAGCCCAAACTGTGGTTTCAAGTCAAACCAGACACCCTAACTACAGCATTTCCACAATTTTGCCTCCTGAGGTGTCTGGGACTGCTCTACAATCACTCTTACACAGGCAACCCATCTTCCTTCAGCATCTTGAACTGCTGCATCCTGCTGTGGAGTCTTCAGGACAGGAGAGACATGGACCTGTTGGAGCAGGTCCAGAGGAGGCCACAAAAACAATCAGGGGACCTTCCCTGTGGGGAAAAGCTGAGAGAGCTGGGGGTGTTCAGCCTGGAGGCTCAGGGAGATCTTACTGTTGCTTTTCTGTACTTAAAGGAGGCGTATAAGAAAGATGGGGACAAACTTTTTATCAGAGCCTGTTGCGATAGGATGTTGGTAACTAAAAAAAAGGTAGATTTAGTTTAGATACAAAGAAGAAATTTTTGGTTTTTACAGTGACGGTGGTGAAACACTGGCCCTGGTTGCCCAGAGAGGTGGTAGATGCCTGAACATTACATTTAGAATATTATCAACTCACTAAAGGCGAGTTGATTTGGTGTCTCTGCTGTCAAACACAAGCATCAGCTTTCCTATGATGAAATATATATGCACAAAGTTACCCAGATGTGAGCCCTTTGTGTACTTCCATTGTCTTTAGCTTCTAAGGGGTCTGGGACAATTATGCATTATGCATTTATACAGTATCCTTTATCCCAGACTAGAAGCTCCTCTGACTGAGTCCTGCAGTGAAGCTCTCCTGTCCTACTCACACTGAACTTGCAGTCCAATCTGGGAGACAGACAGAGATGCCACATCATAGCTGGAAAGAAGCCCCACAACCTACACCGCTACCAACTCCACACAACTTGCTCTCCAGATGTACCACTTCCCACTCAGAGGCTAATACTGCTCTAGTGTTCTCTTCAGTCCTCCTGCAATTCTCTTTCTCCAGGACAAGGCATGCTGTTCAAGAAAACAGTCTGGAAAAATGAACAATAGGGAGCAAAACACAAATGGAATGAAGAGCAAAATCTCACCAAGCCATCTGATGAGCAGTTTACATGGATGTTTCCTACAGAAGACATCTCCATGTGTCCAGGAAATAAATTAAGTGCCATGCTTACACCTACATAAAGAATAATTGGTTTTCCATCCTTCTCCATTAATTGGTAGCACATACTACCTCAGAGAAAGGATTACAAGGATGTCCAGTGGTTCTCTTTAGCTCCATCTCCTAAAAAAATTAAACTAGTCCTTCCCAAACATGTCAGATTCATTCATACTGAAAGATCACCTTCGGAACCTGTAGAGTTTGCAACCTCAAATACAGAAGCAGGCTATAACAAAGAGGTAAAAGAGACAACAGCTTCAGTTTGCATAAGTAAGGAAACAGAAATCACTCTCACCCAATTATACACCCCACCTCTTTAGAGACACAACAGAACTTTGTATCTTTGCTCAAAGACAACAATATAGTGTCTTTGCATTGGGCTGGGGGAAAAAATGGCACCAATTACAGTACGCAGACAAGTAAGACCTTGGAAAGGATCCCACTGGTAGAGGAGCACACTCTCCTGCCCCAGGCACAGGACTTATGATGGACTGGAATCAGGTTCCTGGGACACAGGCTTGTAAAGAGATCTCTAACAGCCCCTCTCCTTCCTCTTCTACCAGTGACACTGGTACTCCTGCTACCACACACGGGGACAGGAACAAGCACAGACACTGACGCAGAGCTCCCCACACCAACAGTCTCACCCAGATCTGTGGAGCAGGTTTATCACTTCTACAGAAGACAAAGAGGCTGACAAACTCAGTAAGTTCAAATGGCTTTAGGCTTAACCAAAAAGACTTCATATGTAGGCACCCATACTGACTCCTACATACTAGGAGAGAAGCCCATAAAAAGAGTCAAATGAAGCAGGACTCACAGGGAGTAACGCTGAGATATAGTTCTGGGAGTCCAGGTTTGCATCCAGCTGCTGCAGTGGGAACTCCAGGATCACTTTACTGAGCACCTGCATCATCTCCTTCAGGCCAATGTTATATGCATACCTGCAAGGAAAAAAAGCAAAAACCTCCAACATTTCACACTATCTGATCTCTGCAGACTGTGGCTCTACACAGAGGGAGAGCAGAAAATTTTATTTTCATCTTCCAGACTTGTTTATCACTTGTTTGTTTGTTTTTCCAAATATGCAGGCAATAAAACCTCCTTGCATTGCATCAGGCCCTGCATATGGCCACAAATCCTGAAAATCTGGAATAAACTGCTGCAGGGACAGCACCCTCACATTTACTAGAGTGCTGCAGGAATATCGTTGCGCAAAAGAAGGGAAGCAGGTTTGTATTTGAGAAATACAAGGTAAAAGGCACTCTGATTATGTGTTCTAGAGTTGGTGCTGTAAAAACAGTGAGGAGGAGCGACACTGCAGTGCAGCCCCAGCTGCAGGCAGCTGGCCAAATGTTGAAATGTGGAGAGCAGCAGCAGCCCCTGAGTGAACCTAGACAGTCTGTGCCAAAAATGGGCTCGCTCCCTTCAGCCCACAGCTACTTAACAGCAATTCAATCTCCTGCTACAGAACTGGGGCAGGAAAAGCCCGAGCACTAAGGATGCTGTAGATGCAGCTGTCGCTCTCCATCAACTCTTGTCATCATTCAGTCATAATCCCTAATCTGCATTTCTCATGCTCTATACTATTAAAATTAATGCTTAACAACCAAACATGGGTATTCACATGGTTTCTCCCCTTCTTTCAAGATCCACTGTCAAACCCCATGGTTCAGCATAAGGGACAGCATCTCTAAGGGAACACTCACTTGAGGGAGTTGATTTCCAGGACCAGGTTGTCACAGGAAATGTTTTCCTCTTCGCCCCTCTGCAACGTACCCAGAACCTCATTCTGGAAAACTGACAAAAGGAAGGACAGGTAGTTAGACATGAGAGGGGAAAGCACAGATTCTTCAAACTGCTCAATTACTGAAGAAACTACGCCCTTAAGGCGGAGGAAGCATTCTGACTCAGACATCTATTTGTTCTCCATAAGATGGCATAAACCCGCATCAACTACACTTAAAATCACGGTATATAATTCAAAGATGACTTACTAGATATCATTGATCTATCCACACAAACCAGTACAACGTTATCACTATTTATTGGTTTAAATTCCTTCAGGGAGATACATTACAGAAAACCCAAACACATCTGCCAAGAGAGACAGTTCCTACAAGGACATTTAATTCTCCATCACTATTACATCAGTAAGCTGTCCACACAAGGAAACTGCTGGAACTTTACACAATCTACTTTCCTGAGAGGATGGTCGGGCACGGGAACAGCCTCCCCAGGGAGGTGGTGGAGTCACCATCCTGGGACGTATTTAAGAAACGTACAGACACGTCACTTCAGGGCATGCTCTAGTGCCAGAGATTGTTGGCTTGTGTCTGTTTGTGAGTGGGTGTGGTGGTTTGTTGGGGTGGGTTTTTTTTGTTTTTGTTTTGTTTTGTTTTCTGTGGTTTAACTCGATCTCAAAGGTCCCTTCCAACCATGAATATTCTGCCTAAACTCAGAGTTTAGGCAATGACACTGCCATTTACACAGATAATTCAGGGAGGTTGCATTCATGAAGGTACAGTGATCAGGGGTGAGAAAGATGGAGGATCTCCATCTAGCCTCTCATCCTCAGCTGCCTTGGGTTAACACAACATCAATACAGGGAATGTTAAAAATCTCTGCAGAAAATGCAAGAAGTAAGCTCAGGAAACAAACATATTATAGACATCCACAAATTTTCCTAGAGTATACCTAGAGAAAGCAGCACAAATCTCACACTCTCTGCATTAGCCACAAACTCACCATACTTCATAACAGCTTCTCTCTCACCTTTAATGTCATCGAGCTGAGGGGATGCTGCCCGACTGTCTGGCTCCTCGGAGCCCATGCTCAGGTCACTGTCAGACTCACTTTCTTCCTCTGAATGCAAAGCTGGGCCTGATGAAGAAGAGCAGATACAACATTCAACACTCAGAAGTCACTATCACATGCATGAGGAACCACGTGTTGCAGGAACTTCCCAAGCAAGCCAGCAACTATCTGCCTGCACAGAAGCTTCTACTTGCAGGTCCAGAAGATTGGATTTGCTGCAGAGGAAATGCCACAGCTGGCACTAGGATAATGGGACTTTTTTAAAAGTCTGCATGCAGACAACAAAGGACAGGGAGAGAAGCAAACACATTTTGCAGCCTGCTGACTCATGATGGAGCAATGTCAGCAGACGCCGTCTCTAGTAAGAAGAAGCCAGTAGTGCCCCGAATAGCCAAAGCATATTCCCCCTAAGGTATAAGGTATCCACTAGTGTCCCATTCTCAGCACAGACAGCTGTGTGTGTCAGTGCAAGTCAAAGTTGTAATTAATGTTTTCCACACAGCACAGGGAGAGAAAGAATCTGGTCCACCACCTGCTTTCACCTTTCTTCTTCTCTCCACACACACGTTATCTGGAGCCAGTCTGCTTCACACAGCCCAGGTCTTGCTTTAGGCATAGTTATCAGCATCCCAGTTATCAGCCAGTTTCCCTGACACAGGTCTGTCTGTCCATCCCCAGGTGACTACATTAAACTGTTCCTCACCCCATAGGCTTTGTCTCTGCTCTTCTTCATCCTCTTCATTCTTATCATCTGCTTTCCAGAGATAGCCTCTGCCCTCTGAGCCTACATCCTTTTTATTGTAACCTGAAAAAGACACAGCAGTTAGGAGATAGATGCACTGGATATATTCTACCAATAGACTGGTATAACCTGCATATTACTGCCCCTAAATATTCTTCATAAAGAGGGAGCTAGAATTCCTACAGATGCATACGGATTTCAGCTTTCATCTTCTCACTTGCCTTGACAAGTGACCAACATACTCCTCCCTACAGCAGCAATGTTTAGCTGACCATGTTTAGATCCCTCACAAACCCAGAATGGTAGAAACGCAGTGTTTCACACGGACACAGTCCAGGTATGAGGACACAGATCTTGCCACTGCCTCGAACTCAACCTCTCAACCTCATCTTATAGTCTCCTACAAGGCTCCCACTCTTAGATAAATGAAAAACAGCCAAGTCTCCAAATATTTTAATACTGGGGTACTGAGGTACATTTCACTGTTCCACTTGAGTCAAACATCCTTGCTTGCCCTACCAAAAACATGTGGTCAAAGCTGAATGCAGCACTGAGCTCCAGCCTGGCACTGCACAGCCTAAAACAGGCAAGGGAAATGCTCCTAAAAGATCATGGAAGGTGGAGCCCAGTTAGGTGCTGCTCCGATTGTTGGTCCAGGAGGGGTTCTCTCTCACAAGCCCTCCAAGTAGCCCAAGTGCATGGAGCCAGAGACTCTCATACCTTTCAGTTTCACTTTGCTTTCCTCCTTGTTCACACCAGAATCATCACTGAACTGGTCATCATCCTCTTCCTCCTCATCTGGTGGGTGCAGAGAGATCACTGTGCCCTCAGAAAGAGTAATGCCGGGACCTACTACTACCTGAAAATATGTGGAACATATCTTAATGAAGAAACACCCCGATTGCCCCCTTGGACCTCCACCACCAGGGGCAAGAGCTGCTGCAAACAAGCTGTAGTCTAACAGCTATAACCAAAGGCATCAGCACTGACATCACATGCCATGCCGCCCCAGCCAAACAAAAGGAAGAAAAGGTGGGAGCAGAAGTATATCCCCACCTCTGCAAAAAGGCTTGGAGCAGCTCCATATTCTGGTATGGTCTAGTGCAAGACTAGTAACCCCCCCCGAAAGGCAGGAAGCCGAACTCACATAACTACAGCTCACCTGAGAAGAGAGGACACAATGGGGCTTTAGCTTTACTTTCTCCTTCACTTCAGCTTCATCGCAGATAACAGAATGGCAGATGTCCACGTTATCTCCTATGTGTACTCTGTCCCAGAGAAAAGCTCCATCCAAAATTACTTTATCACCTGTCATGTATCACCAAGCACAAATATGTTGAGCAAGGCAGTTTGCTGCCCTTCCACACTGCCGAGTCCACTAGAAAGCATCTTACTGAATCCTACTGCCCTTGATGCATAATAGATGTTAGAAGAAAGGTGAAAATTTGCCTTAGAGGACTGCAATCACTTCTTACCCAAAGCTAAAAGATGAGTTTGTTCTCTACAGAGACTTAACAAGCCAACAGTAACAAATGACATCTTGGTTTTGCACAAATACAGGGAAATCACAAAAAAACCCCATCCAGCCAAGGTTAGGAAGGAGTCATCCCAGACACCAGGACAAGGACACAAGCAAGGACAGACATCCCTCATTCAAAGGATGTTGGTGGGAGGTAACTCTGGATCAGTAAAGGTCATGCATTCTCTACTGCTGAAACAATCAGTTTACATGAAGTGCCTTCTACCTTCTAAAATCATTATGGCACCCTGAAAACTTTACTCTAGTTCCTCTGGTGGATGACCAAATCTTTCTCCCCACTCCAATTTAATCAACCTCTCTCAGACCCAAATGCCCTTTAAAAACTCAACCCCAACAACCTGTGCCCCTGCATGGCACGTCCCTCATTCCCACACTCACCTATCCTGCAGTTCTGCCCGATGACGCTGTTGGTTATGGAGCAGTTGCTGCCGATGACTGTTCCCTGCCCAATGAGCACGTTTTCCTCCAGCACGCTGCCCTGGCCAAGGCTAACATCCGCCCCTCGGTAAATGTTGTGTTTAGAATGGGTGTAACACTGATTCTTGTCATCACTGAAGTTCATCTCTGGAGTCAGAGGATAAACCCAGCGCCGGATGATGTCGGAGCACACAGCTTCATACATTAGCAGGTTGCATATATGGGCACCGTACTCTTCTGTCGTTACATGCATATGGATCTGGTTCCCCAGGACCTACAAGACCAGTGGGAGTGCGTCAGAAGATTCTCTAATGCAAGGTAATAAGATCTCCCCTCTAACAAACCTCTCCTCACCTCCTCATTCACTAACAGACCACGCACAAAGTCATCCCGTGTCTGGTAGTCAAAATTGTCTGTAAACAGCTCAGCCACCTGCCAGGAATAAAATATAAAGAAACAATACAGTTAGCAGAAAATGCTGCCAGGAAACCAGATCATTAATAGCTGCTCAGTAATTCCCAGAGAGACAAGTTATACAGTGCAGAAGAGTGATGCTCTTGCCTTGAGTAAAGCTTTGATTCCTTCAGTTATGAGTGCTGACTTTCCCCATCTCCTCCTCTTAATGGAGACTATGAGCAGATTCTGGTTTTCATAATGGGCAAAACATTGCTTTAGCACTTCCAAGCAAACCACCTAGCCTCACTTTGTAGTTTCACTCATGAAGGTTGTAGACCAGCTTTTTCAAATGTGTAAGAGAAGTTAGTGAGCCTAGGCTGGAATAACCCTGAATATTACCCTAAGCAGTTTGCAGGTAGTGATGCTTTTCCATAGTACAGCCATCACCTCCGCTCCACAGCTATTACTGTCCTCAAAGTGAAAGTGCTGATTTTGCAGAATAGCTTAATCCTGTACCAAATCAGCCAGCCTACTGATGCATCCACTGTCTAGTTCTGCCCAGGCTCAAGTAGTGGATGTCAGGCACAGATTGAGCACCAAAGCCTGCAGAGCAGTGACACATCATCACCCAGGCTCTCGGCTGCCACTTGGCCCAACTGGAAGTTCTGATTGCCAAACCTAGTACGCTCGCACCCCCTGCACACCAGCAGGACAAATGGAGCAATGCAGATTGAATTTTGGATACTCAGAAGGGCAGAGCTCACCTGTGGAGAGCAGATGCTGATATGACAATCCAGCAAGTCATGGCGCACCTCAACATTCTCAATAGAGTTCTGGAACAGACTCTGAAAGAGGAGGAAATTCAGATGATCTGAATGCCTCACACAGTAACCGAAAGCCTTCTACAAGCCAGAGTTACTTTCCATCACCTGCTCCTCCCAAAGAAGCAGCAAGCACAGTTCCCCAGTCCTCGCTCAAGGAGGACCTCGCCTTGGGGTGGGCTGCTTCACCACCACAGCCCTTTTCCACCTGTGAGGTCCCAGACGCACCATTGGAAAGCGGAAGCGTTTCAGCCCCTGGGTTCTCTGGTAGTGAAGGACACGGTTTGTGGCACTGTCCATGGCAATAACAATGTCATCCTCTTTGCACCTGGCATGATGACCAGGAGAGGACTCCTTGAATATCATCGTCATCACAGAAACATTCTTCTCCATCTTACGACGCAACCTGAAAAAGAAGGGCAGAACTTTAAGATCACTCTTCAGAGAGTTAAAGTGCAGAGTCTCAGCGCACCAGCCCAGCGTACACTCTTCCAGCACCTACTTGTGCTCTTCTAGGGCTTTGGATATATTGAAATTGGACACCACATCTCCAGTGACGAGAATGAAGTCAGAACGAACAAGGGACTTGGCATCAACATCTCGTAGCACGTCACCAAGGGAGCGGTACAGGTCAGAAGTCACAAAGCGCACTGTGTTAGGAGAAGTGTGGCGGCACCACTTGGATTTTCTGGAAGGAGAAGAACACATCAGGAAGGCATAAAGAGGATATTCCTATAGAGAACTCGCTAGGACACAGGGCCCCAATGCTCACCACACACATAAGCGAATGCAAGGAGAACCCTGTTACAACAAGCCCACTATTGACAGCTCAGGTGTGCTCATCTGCACACAGCTGAGGAACTGAAGAGGGTTAGACTTTGAGATCAAAGCTTGTGGAAACCCAACTCCACTGTGATCCGGGTTTTGACAAAGGAGAAGTTACATACAGCCCCCCAACATTTTTTTCCTCAGAAAGTAGTAGCTCAGGCAAGGAAAAGAGTGCATGCTTCAATTCAGCTTGCAAACACGTAGCATGCAGAGGCAAAGATGCTGTCTGAGCAAGCTGTTCCCATGTGCTGCATGACATACCGAGGCAGGACATAATGCCATGGGTGGTACTCTAATTTTCATGGCTACCCAGGAAACTCCTGATTTTAGATAAGAAAAGTTAAATGCCAATACAAATGCAGTCCCAAAACACTCAATCCTTTAAATACATTACTTCACAGGAGGAATGATCTTTTCCCGAGATGTGTTAGGAGACTTCTCTTGAAAGGAAAATCTCTAGCACATGGCTTTCATCAGAAGGATCAGTGAGACCTTTGAGGCTTGATGGAGGATAGAATAATCCTTTCCATGACAAAGCTAAACCAAAGAGATTCTTACTGTAAATGCTCTTTTATCTCAGCTGACTTCCAACAGCAGAAAACAAAGGTTTCTTCCACTCCAGTTGCTGTTAGGAACTCCAAGGTATAGTCAATCATGGCCACATTTGCCATAGGTAAGAGAGCCTAAAAATAAAAAAAGACAGACAGTTAAACAAACACTTTGTACCTCAACATCAGCAACAATCAGCAACTTGGGAACATATCATCGGTAACACTATAAAAAAAACCCACACAAATAACTGCTCTGTCTCCTTTTATCAAAAATGTTCAAAGTTGATTTAAGCAGTAAGAGCTGGTTTCTGATCTATCAGGCCAGATCCTCACTTCAGAGAAAAAAGCATTTAAAAAAAAAAGTTATCACACATAAAACTCTTCAAGATAACTCAAAAAAGTGACAGAGACTTAAAAAAAAAAGCATTTAAAAAAAAAAGTTATCACACATAAAACTCTTCAAGATAACTCAAAAAAGTGACAGAGACTTAAAAAAAAAGGAATCCCAGAGTGCTGATTCCCTGACTCATGCTTTAACTGCTACAGGAAAAACCTGACAGACACGAATGATGAAGCCACAGGAATATAGGCGTCTTTAATTCTATGGAATTCTATAGAATTAAAGAGCAGGGAAAAAACCCCAACAATGAAAAGCAAGCATCTTCTTCAGATTCAAGCCACACTTTTCAACAAAGCTACTGACTGACAACAGTCATCCCATACTTCTTTAATTCATTTTTGGTGATATTTTATTTCAGGCCTGAACTCACGTGTATAATTATGACCACCAAAAACATTTAATCAGCAAATGAAATAAGATAATTTTCCACACATACATTCTGTAGAAGCACTCTTTTCTTTAACCTATAGCCTTCTGATCTGGATAATTAAAGTGCTTTCCCCCTCCATTTTTCCAGCCACATTCTTTTAGCCATTACCACTGGCAAGGACAAAGGTTTTGCTTCTTTCCTCTATCAGAAAGAAGGCTGCCTAAGCCTGCTGCCACTCTGGCACCAGCGACAGACCGAGGGCCAGCAGGGCGGTTTGCCTCATCGTATGGAAAAGCAAACGGCACCAAGGCAGCAGTGCAATCCCCACTGCCTCTCCAGCGGGGGATATAAACTCCCAGCGAATAAAGCTGGTCAGAGACTTCCACGGCAGGGGGGGGGGGGGGGGGGGCNNCGCGGGGGGGGGGGCTGCCAGAGCCCCGGGCGGAGACCCAGAGCCCCCCGGGACCTGCCGGCAGCAACCGGGGGGCTTTGCCTCCTCCCGACCCGGCCCCAAATTCTCACGGCGGGGCAAGGAGCGAGGGGGTCCGATCATGCCCGCCAGCGAACGCTCGGCCTTTCGACAGAAGCTTGCTCGCTTCGGCCCCCCAGGGACGGGGGAGACCGGGACGGGGGAGACCGGGGAAACCAGCCCAGGGGAGGCAGCAGCAGGCGGGGGGGATTTCTCACCCGCGGCCGGTCTTTGGAGATAGGGAAGAAACGACGATTAAAGCTGTCAGCAACCAGCACGGCCTGAAGCGGCGGCGGAGGCTCCTCCTGCGGGTCGGGTCCACGGGCCGCCCCCGCGCCGGCCCCACGCCTCGCCGCGCCGCGAGCCGCCATTTCCTCACGCTGCCTCCGCTCCCCCCTTCCGCTTCCGGGGCCGCGCCGGAAGCGGCGACGGGACCTCGGCGGGGACAGAAGAGCGCGGGGCGCGTTCATGGCCGGCGGGAGTTTTGGTCTTTCTGGTTCGGTGGAACCTGGCCCCAGAGAGACGG
>BJBW01001380.1:0-16423 GCA_004320125.1 Scolopax mira
ATAAGACCTTTCCAGGCATATCATTATTCAAAAAAATAAACCACTGCAAATTTTAGAAACCTGGCACTCAGTGTGGTATATTATACCTTGATGCTCTCAGAAAATCTAAAGCTGTTTCTAAGGAAAAAAAGAACTACACACACACATACCCAGCAAACCTGGAAGAAAAAGTACCAGTAGCCGTGCTTGAGAGATGCTACACTTGCCTTTCTTTTCCTTCCCCTGTTTAGACAGATTCAACCTTGAAAGAATCCTGCCATTGCCTACTGCTGGTTGAAGCGCCTTCCTGTTAAAGTCAGAGAGAATCAAAATAAGGTTTGCAAAGACCTGAGAATAAAAATAAAACAATCACCCAGCAAACAGAGTAAAAAGAAATTGTAAGCAAGTATTTGTATCGGCAAACTTGACAAACATCATCTGCTGTCTTCACTTAATGTCAATAGTTACTGCTGTCCACTCTCATAAATATCATCTTGTAACTGGCTTTTCATCCCTTTCCACACATGCCACCCTCCCCCTCAACACACGCCCTCTGTTGTAATACACAGGAAAACTGAGTAAATTAAGTAAATTCCAGACTAATATATTGGCAAATCTCCACAGATTTCCATGTGGTGCTAGTAATTTACACTGATAGCTAATTTGACCCATTAAAGAAGTTATTCCAGCCATTGCACTGGTCTGTTTACGAGTAAAAGGAAGTAGTAACTGTAAAGTGCTATTTGAATATTCCTTATTTACAAACTCTTGTTCAGCAAGGCTTACAGTGTAGTTATATTCAATTAGAACTGTTTCTGTGCTGCAAAGTGAGTACAGGTTATTTAATGAGCATTTAAGTAAAACAACACGTTTTACTAATAAACGGTATTACTGAACTCTATCTCTGTTCCCCCAGCTCTTTCAGGAAAAATAAATATCCATAAGTATGCATACATTGTTCATACGCCTGAAGGCCAAGTGAATATACTTAGTGCTAGTTGAAATAAGACAGTTGAATCTGCTGAAATCTTACTGAAGTAGCAAGCAAAAGGCCTGAGGAACAGAACACAATAAGCGTTCAAAAACATCTCACAATGTAATAATCAATGTGTAATATGAGCTAGGGGTTAGTTAAATAAAATGTGAAAGCTGTATTAATGAACCCTTTCGCTGTCCAACACAGCATTTCATTTTCTTTCATAGGCTGCATAATGCAGGGCCTGGGAATAAATTATAGATGAAACCCCCATCATATGTTTATAAATACACTAACATTAGCATTTTACTTCCTCATAAATCTGCACCAAACATTCAAGCGCAAGATAGAAAGCCCTGTAAAACAATGATATATTCTCTGCTTGCAAGACTTGCCTAGTGGCCCATTCATTTCTACCGCTGTTCTTCAAACATTACTTTCTTCGCTCATGCCCCCTCATTTAAAATCCATTTTAATTTAAAGATGTTCGATGCAGTCCTAGTGGTACATTTACTCATCCTGGTTATACATCATGGAGCAGGGAAAAGAAAATTGTTTAATCTAGAGATACGGTTCACTGTGGTCACCACTGAACAGTGGAGTAATTACCAGATCAGCTCCGCTAAAAATGCACTCAGGGTGTTCTGTGACCTATCATCTTCTAATCTGCATAGTGAAGTATAGCTTCATAACTATAAATTGCTGACTTAATTAAAACCAGGACCTTTCTGTCATTTAATTACAGGGAGAAAGGTTATTGCTTAAATGCAATTTTCCAAATGTGATTTCTTAACAGTTATTAACTGCTTCACCATCATTTATTGTTTCAGATTTTTCAATTTGAAAATAGTCCCTGTGACAGAAGTAATGACTTCATGAAAAACTCAATCTAGATGGAGCTGAGCAGACCCATTTGTTTCTCGTAAGTGGAGCAGACAGAAAACTTGAAAATGTCACAGGAGGATCCTGTGATTGCTCCACTTTACAGGAGTAATTAAAAACCACGAGGTTGTATTAAAGGTGAAGAGAAGAGGTTTATGACAATTTCAAGGTTTTTCCCCCTTACCAAAATATTGTGCTTACATTTTCAACTCTATTAGGAGAGGTATAGATTAATAATTGTTAACGTATCCCAGTCCAATACATGATACTGGTACCACTACACTAAGACAAGACAGTTATCTCTGCAGCTTTTTTATTGACCTTCCAAAAGCAACCTTAATTTGAAGAAAAATAAATTCCATATAATCTCCTTCTGCACATAAAGCTTTTCACTTCCAAGAACTGTTGTTTCTATGAAGTGCTCAAGTGCATTTTAACTAAAATTTGAACAGCAGCCCATTGTCTAAGACAGTCTTTCTCATCCAAAAAGAAACTTGATTCTGCTAAACACTTTTATACAAATCTGAGTCCAGCAAGAGAAAAACCAGCATCAAGGCATCCCCTGCAGAGTACTGCACAAAATTCTACATGAAGGACAAACCTGGCCATTATAACTCAGAGGAACAGCTGAAGTCTGAAAGGCCTCTTGCAGGGCACTGCAAATCCAATGCAAATCCCGCCTCCCCCCCCCAAAAAAAAAGAAAAGGAAAAAAAGAGAGAGAGAAAGCCCAGATATTTGTTGTTGCCAGGACAACAATTTTTTGCTCCCAATGAGAACATATTTTTAATACGAATTTTCCTTGCATCCCATTTTGTGTAATTAACAGTCTTTCCAAAATACACGTGAATGTTACATGCAAGAAGTTTTGCAGATCAAGTTAAGGTTGGTGGTTCAAGAATACCATAGGGTGATGAGAAGCTTTCTACCAGGCAATAACATATTCCTTTGCCCTTGTGGTGAGACTCCTACATTCACCTAGAGCTTCACTGATGGGAGCTTTAAAGCATCGGAGGAGCACAAGTCTTACAAGGAGCAGCTGAGGGAACTGGGGTGTTCAGCCTGGAGAAAAGAAGCCCAAGGGGAGATCTCATCACTTTCTACAACTACCTGAAAGGAGGTTATCGAGAGGTGAGGGTTGGTCTCTTCTCCCAGGGAACCAGCGATAGGATATGAGGAAATGGCCTCAAGTTGCACCTGGGGAGGTTAAAATTAGATATTAGGAAAACTTTTTACACTGAAGGGGTTATTAAACATTGGAACAAACTGCCCAGGGAAGCTGTTGAGTCCCCATCCCTGAAGGTATTAAAAAGATGGGCAGACATAGAGCTTAGAGATACGGTTTAGTGCTGGTTTTTGTCAGAGTTGGGTTGACAGTTGGACTAGATGATCTGAAAGGTCCCTTCCAACCCAGCAATTCTATGATTTTATGTGTCAGGCAGCACTACAGATCCATCCGTTTTAAACAGCTTTGTGGTCCTATAAGCATATCATAGTTTTGAGTTCATTAATCCCCCAACATACTCATTATTTAGGGGAGAGCTGTTATCCCCAGATCATCGGTGTGGAGCTGGAGGAGAACACCTTGTCACTATGGTCCAGGATCTCCAGCTTGGGGGTTAGAGCTCTGAGAACAGGGTCTCTTCTTTTGTGAACCATCAAGTCACCAGGATTCATTTTACGACCACTTTTCTAATGCATTCACCTGCATAAAATTAATTGTGAGAATCTGAAACTTAGTGGAAACTGTTATTTAGTAGTTAAATTCTGCAGAGGGGTTTGCTGCAGACACTCACCCTGTGCAGGGTGCTGGCTGCACTGCACAAACCATGTGGCAGTGTTTCCTCTCCCTGCAGCAACACAGCTCAATATTGCCCATTCAGAATTTGCTCTGGATTTACTATCAACACAACACCCAAAATATTTTCAAACCACCTGTCACCTCTGTTCCAAACTAAGCGTTACTAAGTGGAATACAAGCTTTTAACTCCTCCTTTTTTTTTTTCCTTTTTTTTTTTTTTTTATTGTGAGGACAAGTCATGTTTTTGGTTAGTCACCAAACATATGTTGTATTGGTTTTGTTCCCTGACTGGTAGACTTGCATAACTTAGCAATGGAATCAAAACTGTAAACAGACAACATATGTGCATGTACGATGTGCAGTTTGCTTTCAGCTAATGATCAAGCACTCTGGGTTACAGTTTGCCCTTGGCAAGTATCTGTACTAGCATAGCTTGAATCCTTACATGTTTACACTCAGTGCTGGCAGGGGAGCGGCAGTGTGGCACAGGAAATAGCGCGAGGGAACACAAATTATCTATTTTAGGACTCTCTGGAGATGGCCTGTGCAAGAAGAAAAACTAGAGAGAAAGAAAAGGCAAGAGAAGGAGAGAGAGAAAAAATAAATGGAAGTGCTTAGGAGAAAATGGTAAAGATAAAATGCGGCATAAAATGGTAGACAGAGAATAGGAAAAAGGATGGTGGGATACTGCCATGTTCCCTGGAATGAAAACAAAGCAGAAAGCACCAGGCATAGACTGTCTTGACAAGGACTCACCTGCAAAGCCAAAGCAACACCTTAGTGATATATACCATGACTGTACCTGTTTATTTCAAAACCAGTGTTATTACCAGATTCATGAAATTACACGGTAGGGCTAATAAATTACATTATTTTTGTGACCTTTCTGTTACACGGAGAAAAGTCTCCTTTCTTGCTGAAAGATTCATCAGGGTGCAGAAGTATCTCCTAAAGAAAACAAGGCACCTTCCATCCCTATTTAAAATGAAGCTAGAAATTATAGTCTAAAGAATGTGTACTACTCCAGCACACTGGAGGAGTTTGATGACAATTTTCCAGGCTCAGTTCTACACTCAAAGCACTTCTGTTTCATTTTTCAAAGCACTCTGGAGATGGAAGAGGGAAAGCCAGTGCTGACACGGCAGAATTCCTGCTGGATTGTGTCCTGTGGTAGCTGCAAAAGAGTTCCCTACTACTCCATCCATATTGGGTGTGAGTTTTCATAAA
Source organism: Scolopax mira (assembly GCA_004320125.1). Taxonomy (NCBI): domain Eukaryota; kingdom Metazoa; phylum Chordata; class Aves; order Charadriiformes; family Scolopacidae; genus Scolopax; species Scolopax mira. Next base: position 4,864 of record BJBW01001380.1, read on the forward strand.
GCCTTTATATTTTTACAGGACACCTATGGAACAGACATTCTCTCAAAGGGCCTAAAGCACACTTGTGTAATTTAATGATGGGTAATTTTTGTCTCCAACCCATCTCAAATACTGTTCTCTCTCTGGTGCCATTGTAGATGGGACTAATCAGAGATCAGAGACCAAGTTCCTAATAGCAAAGCACAGAAGAGAGAATTTTCCAAACTTTGATCACTCTTACCCAAGCTTATGTGAAATTCATAAAGAAGTAAATCTAATAAATTCCAGGTGGCATTTTCCATTTTCCTTCTGCTGAGGCTCACAAGCACCAGAACATATACCACAGTTCAGGGACTTACAGAAGTGCACTGAGGACAGTGCAGTTATTTTACAAATACTTCAAACGAACCCACTGCCATCAAAGCTGCTTCTTCTTTAACACCTGCAGATTCTCGTAGGTTTCTGTAAAGTAGATATTATTTTAATGATCCCCAAAATAGCAACAGATGCCCATAGGTCAGTTAAAATCATTATTTAACCTTGGGTATGCTGGGGATCAGTTATCTGCTCTGAAGCAAACTTCTCACGCTCAGCTATTCAGATCTATGCAGTGCTATTTCACAGACAGAATTCACGTGTTCATGTGAAACAAGCCCTGCATTCAGTGGGGTCTGCCCAAGCATCATGCCATGCTGTCTTGTGAGCTTTACATGTTTCCCTATGAATTACAAAAACACATACTCTCAGGGAAGCAACACATGGATTGGAAATCACACCATTATAACAGGACATAATGGCCATGCAGGTTAATAGCCCGAAAATATAGAATAAGCCTTTTTTCTTTTTTTTTTGGTAATTCCCTCTAGTTTGTTCATTTGATTAATTGAGCCCATTCAATTTCCATTTAAGACTATTAAGAAGTCTATAGCTCTAGCTATTTTTGTCTGCGAGACTCAGCTTGGAGATTTCAGAAGCTTAACATTCTAGCTGCATGTCACTGCCACCATTGTCTCTTGTCACAATTCTAATTCTATGTTCTGATAATAAAATTTCATTAGTGTCTGCACATCCTTTGCCTTACCTTTGAAGTACTGTCTTGTGCTGAAACGATTAGCAGTACTTTACGTCATATCACTTGACTGTTTGACAGCCATTGTGAGTGAGCTAAACGAGGAGAAATTAAAATTTCTGACAATTTCCATTACATCTAAATTGCTGCGAAATTAAGGGATATTTACTTTTACAAATATTAAAGGTTGTTTAAAATGTAAACTGACTTCATTTTATTAGTAGATTCCACAATGTGCTAATTCAAAATGACTACATGGCCTTATGTGAATAAATTACCAACTCATTTTCCAAAAGCGAAGGACATTTCCTCCAGGCTCCTTTTTGACTGTTTGTGTCAGTAGAAAAAGAAAACAAAAAAACTCATGAATATTTCAGAACAGCAGATATTCCTTGGTGCATGTATTCCTTGTTTCATCGCAACAGAATAATGAGGTTATTCCTGTATGATATGATTTTTTAATATCTTAACAAAAAGCATGACATGAAGCACTGAGTTTATCATACGACATTAATTTATCTTGGGAGAGGGTCCCTCTTTGGTCAATGTTTTGACCCCTGCTAATCCAGACAGTCACACCCAACATGCCCATCCATGCAATGCCTGAGCTTCATTTTAAAACTAGTTTATTTTTTTCTATTCCCCTTCCTTTATGCACTCTGCACAACAGCCTACAGCTTCCCTGCTGGACGTATACACACAGGTATATATGAATACTTTTGTAGAGTAGTACCTGTGTTCTTTCCAAATGAACTGGTCTTCTTTCCCTCTGAATTCACCAGACAGTCTTCCAGGCCTTGCTGGCTGGCCAACAAGTTAGACCACCTACGCTGTGACTTCAGGCCACAAGATTGAGGGTTTATGTATTTGGTATCACAGTTTCTTCCATGATTTGGTGTTTCCTCAAAGCTAAGTGGCCATTGTCATTGCAGTTTTGGAGGAGACTTCAAACACGTAAGCAAAAGGGATCGTGAGAAGATTAGCACTTTTGTATGGGCTTGTGGGGTGCCACCAGTCAGGTACCTATTTCAGACACCAGTATGTTGTTGAACTCTAGTTTGTCATTTAGCCACCCAGAGCTGCTGTTCTGCTGATTTAAAAACTGAGTTAGTACAGCTGCCTCGAGTTATTTAGGTTTCAGGCTTGGAATGAGTGTTGTAAACAGCAGTCATGACTTCCTTTTATCTGAGCTGAAGTATTACAGGGGGGCCAGATTCTCCTATGTATTTTGGACTTTAGCCAAGAAAATCCAGGCATGGCTCCTCTACTCTAAAACCTTTCCTTTGATTCTCCCAGACCTACTTCCACACAAGCTTTCTTTGCGGACTTCTGAATCACCATCCCATCATTTATTAGGTTTTTTTTTTTTTTTTTCCCTCTTGAATTCTTTCCAGGGCTTTTCTTAGCATCTATCACAGCTTTCTTCACAAACTTTTTTTTAAAGGTCTGCACAAGGCCCAAGGACAAACACTGCTCCTAAAAGTCCTAGTGCTTTGACTTGTAGGTACCTCTCTTTTATTGACTCCATTGTAGACAGCATTCACATGATCACTCCAGGATGAAACCCCAAATGGCTGTTCATAGCATGCTGGCATGTTGAATGCAGCTTATTCCATAAAGTCTGGCACCCATAAAATAGGTATAATAGTTACCTACCACATAGGATGTTGTAAGGCTTAATTTATTACTGCTGTAAAGCACTTTATCCCCTTAGAAAAAGGGTGTTATGAAAACGTAAAGCACTATTTGTCTGTCTGAAAGCTCTCTTATAACACCGGTCTGCTTGAAAAACAAAGAGGGATGTAGGGAATGTAAGAGTGTCTTACCAGGCATTTTCTATTAAGAAAAAAAGTACTGCTTTAATTTATTTGGTGTCAACATATATATTCTAAGACTCTTGGTGATGGAGAAAGAGGAGGAGGAGTGAGTATGTCTACTGCATAAAGCATATGTAAATAAAAGATTACTAGGACATGGAAAAGCACACAAGCTATTTCTTGTCAGCTAAACACATGTACCCAGACAAACAGATATGCAAATGCAGGGACTCCTAAAACTTTAAGTGCTTCAGATTAAAATAAGTCATTATGAATAATGTAAACTGTGTAAGAAATACTGAGCAAAGATGTGAAAATAGAGAAAGATTACAATATTTTTGATGACTTGTTGATGGGCAAGTGTTTTATTGGGATTTTTGAGGAGCAGGAACCACAACACTAAATGCAACCATGTTCAGTGGCTGCCACCAAAGCTCACTGTGCTTGAAATTCTTTTTTACATGCTTTGCTGAATCAGGACTCTAGCACATGAAATATACTTTGATCTCGACAGTGGTTCAAGTCTTCTCCTTAAAGTCAAAGAACATTTTGGTTTTTTTTTTTTGCTTTGATGCACCATCAAGCTCATGCACATTCTTTGTCAAAATATATCTACATAATAGGGTTATAATAAATAGTTCTTTTAACAGTTCATTTAGGATTCCAAAATGGTGAGGTTTGCAAAATGCAAAGAAAAAGCACATAGATTTTTTTAAGCAAACAAACTGTAACAACTCCTGAATTAATACTACAACTGTATAAAATTAAATCTGAGATAAATTTACATGACCTAGAGGCTTTGGGGTAGCACACAGCAATATGCTAAAGACAGACACATAACCACAAGCTACGTTTAGGACTCAAATCACATATCAGTGGCACATTTCAAATGTTCTTCTATTACTTAAAATAGATATGTACTTACCAGACACTGACAAATGGCCACTCCATAAATGGGTAAAGAAAGATTTCTTCTTGTTCATATTTAATTTTCGCTTACATTCTATGTCATGTCCAGCTTCTGCTCAGATGCTACTGAGTCAAAAATAGAGCTATTCCATGAGAAATGTTGATGCATGATATTTTTGATCTGCCCAGAAGACAACACAGCATGTGACAGCACATATATCTTACAAGATTTTCATTGAGTTCACTAGAAGTCTCTATATAGGTGCTCACAACTTGGGCTCTATATTTTGATTCCAAGAATCAAAGGTTGTAAGTCTCAAAAGGATCTTTAAGATCCTGGGCTGCCCTCCAGCAAAACAAATACCACAATATTCCTCTAGCAAATTGGAAAGATTCAGAGAAGCATCTCAACTTTCAGAAATATACTTAGATCAAACTTCCAAACCTCTTCCAACAATATAAAAACAGAAATAAAACTGGCAGGTGCATCTTTTGCACTGTCCTATAATATAAAAATCATGGGTTACTTAATTGAAGTGATTGGAAGTCAGGAAGATAATCTAAATATATACAGCCATTCTCTGAAGTCTGCTACATTGCAGCTGGACTTCCAAAAAGTTTATTATGAAACTAATAATAACATCTAAAATTAAATAGCACAAAAATGAGCCTTAAATTCTAATTTCATTTAAGACTGGTGCTGTATCTTAGCACGTAACTATAGGAACAAATTACTGCAAGAACAGCGTAGGTGAATTCACCGTGCAATGACCAGCTTCACAGCAACTTATCTGTGTCTGTGCTCTCCCCCACTGAAAGTGTGCTAACACTGCTGTGTAGATAAATATATGCCAAATCTGTACCTTACCTTGCTTCACAGTGATTTCTGTAAGCACACCTGGAGAAGGGATTATTGTCACGATCACGTCAACAGACATTGATCTCAAGGAACTCACACAGAGGGTACCTGTTGCTCGTAAAACCAGGGCTTGCTCTAGGTTGAACGTGGGCTATTGTGAAACGGGGGCCCTACGGCTCCCAGGGAAGCTGCAGAATTTATAACATCGTGCCACCACTCTGCAAGCGTCTGCCCCGGTGATATCAGATCTTTGACAAGTATTTCTGACCTAGGCAAGGGCGGGCACATCTACCTCCAGACCACAGCCTTTCCCCTTACAGAAAGGATTGGTAAGCAAATGTAGCCCACAGCTTGGTCGGTGCGCTTGTCCTTTCCACCAGTTTCTCAGTGTCATTTCTGCATTTGTTTCATGTGGACTAACAAACTTAAGTGCCCCACTCTAATTTACTTTTGCCTTGGAAATTTCGATCTTAACAGACCAGTTTCACTGATTGCATAGCGGCAAATGGAAGATTGTCACTTGTTTTTAAAGTGCTTGCTTTTTACAGTGAAGAGCATGAAGTGTAACAGCAACGTTAACCTTCCAGAAACACACAATATTTAAATTACACTGCTCAGAGCACAGTAATTGAGCCAAACAGACATAAGTTCATATCCACTGAGCTTTCAACATAGCAAATGCTGCCATCAATCCCTCTGAAGTGCCCTAAGGATGGTTCATATGCCCAGAATGTTGTATTTTTTTTTTCCAACTCTAGCAGTAGATTTAATAAACTAATAACTTCCCCTTATAAATCTTACCTCAGCCATGTACTCTAGGGATGTCCAGGTTGTTGGCTAATTGAGACCTTCCTAACATGCTTAGCTAAAACCCTGAGTAAACACTAAAATATCTCTCTATATACTTTGAACCATTCTTGAGTGAGCAGACTGACAGGAGACCGTGCATAGACAGAGAATGACAGAATCACAGAAATGTCTAGGTTTGAAGAGACCTTTCAGATCATCTAGTCCAGCCATCAACCTAACACTGACAAAAAACAGCACTAAACCATATCTCTAAGCACTATGTCTACCCATCTTTTTAATACCACCAGGGATGGGGACTCAACCACTTCTCTGGGCTGCCCATTCCAATGTTTAATAACCCTTTCAGTGTAAAAATTTTTCCTAACGTCCAATCTAAACTGCCCCTGGCACAATTTGAGGCCATTTCCTTTCGTCCTATTGCCTGTTATCTGGGAGAAGAGACTGATCTCCACCTCTCTACAACCTCCTTCCAGGTAGTTGTAGAGAGTGATGAGGTCTCCCCTTAGGCTTCTTTTCTCCAGGCTGAACAACCCTTGTTCCCCCAGCCTCTCCTCATAACACTTGTGCTCCAGACCCCTCACCAGCTCCATTGCCCTTCTCTGGACATGCTCCAGCACCTCAATGTCTTTCTTCTAGTGAGGGGTCCAGAACTGAATACAGTACTCAAGGTGGGGCCTCACCACTGCCAAGTACAGGAGGACAATAATTTCTTTAGTCCAACTCAGCACACTATTCCTGATACAGGCCAGGATGTTTTTTGCTTTCTTGGCCTCCTGGGCACACTGCTGGCTCATATTCAGCTGGCAGCTGACCAACATCCCCAGGTTCTTTTCCTCTGGGTAGCTCTCCAACCAGTATTCCCCAAGTTTGTATCGCTGCATGGCATTGGTGTGACCCAAGTGCAGGACCTGGCACTTGACCTTGTTGAACCTCATATCATTGGCCTTGGCCCATCCATCCAGCCTGTCCAGATGTCTCCGCAAAGCCTTCCTACCCTCCAGCAGGTCAACAATCTCACACAACTTCATGTCATCTGCGTTGAGTGAGGGTGCACTCCATCCCCTCAGCCGGATCGCTGATAAAGATGTTACAGAGAACCAGCCCTGATACTGAGCCCTGGGGGACACCACTCGTGACTGGCTGCTGACTGGATCTAAATCCATTCACCACCACTCTCTGGGCCCGGCCTCCAGCCAGCTTTTTACACAGTAAAGAGTTTTTACACATCCAAGCCATGGGCAACCAGTTTCTCCAGAAAAATGCTGTGGGAAACAGTGTCAAAGTCCAGGTTAACAACATCCACAGCCTTTCCCTCATCCACCAAGCAAGGTCACTTTGACATAGAAGGAGATCAGGTTTGTCAAGCAGGACCTGCCTTTCATGAAGCCATGTTGACTGAACCTGATCACCTGGGGGTCCTTCATGCACTGCATAATCACACGCAGGATGATATTCCGTGACCTTTCTGGGCACCAAGCTCAGACTGACAGGCTTCTCATCCTTCTGGCCCTTCTTGTGGATGGGCATCACATTTGCTAGATGCAACCTCAACGTTCTCCTCATCCTTTGTCACAGTGTTACTTCCTTCAGATGATAAAGGCTGGAGATTCTCTCTACCCTTCCTTTTGTTACTAATATATTTATAGAAAATATTTTTATTGTTCTTAACATCCAAAGCTAGTTTGAGTTCTAGTTGGGCTTTGGCTCTTCTAATTTTCTCCCTGCTTACTCCCTACTCCTAACAACTTGTCTGTATCCTTCCTGAGTGGCCTGCCCCTTCTGCCAAAGACCATAAACTCTCCTTTTTTCTCTAAGTTGTAACTGTATCTCCTTGTTCAGCCAAACGTGATGATACACTTGTTAAACTGCCGTATTTATGAAGAATCACCACATTATTAACAAGCACTTTAAGAAAACCTTAATCAATCATTCCAGAGTCCCCTACTTGTTTGTGACCTATACCTAAAAACAGAAACAATGCTTTTCACAAAGACTGTCATGGTGCTTTCATCCTTCAGAGGTCCAGATTCCTATTCATCAGTCTTTACTACATTATTTGCAAACAAAAGTATAATAAAGGATGACCCGCTTGCCTACAGAATTCCTCAAGAAAAACATGCTTTCATTCCTGTTGTAATTTTCCAAACATCTGAATCTACTTTGCACTTACATAGGAGTATTACAGACACCAGAACACTTAGTTGCCACACAGATGTTGTTACCAGATGTCTCAGCCTGGGTGCTGCTAGATTCCACGATAAATGAATACCAGTGTTCCTAGAAAGGAAAGGAGGACCTGTAAAGGTAAAGCCAGAGCACATCCTTGCTTGTTACACACCACTGTGATGATTCTGGCATTAGAGGTACCTACAAGGATGCTTTGCACTAAGAAAACAAAGAAGGTAACTTCCAGCTACTTAATATCTTGCAGGGAAACATAATCAATATCTAAAATACCTATGGTGATATTCCAAAGGGCAGTAAGAAATGCAGCAGCTACATTATTCTCTCTCCTCTTTACTTTCTGCAGCAGGCACTGAGTTTCTGGGTTCACCGCACTTTGTGGCAATCATGACATTTTAAGTTATTGCAGGGTAAAGTGTAACCTCTGTGGAGAACCTGCACGTGGTATATGAACCACTATTGTGCCTCCCTCATCTTCAAAGCAAGACACATTCACCCCTTCTGAGAATATCAAGAAGTGCTGTGCTCTCCCTGTCGGGTTACACAGGCACAAAGCAGATGAGGCAGAGACACATTTACTTATCTAAGAAACCCAAACATCCTTTTTAAAAATTAAGGTCTAGACTATCTTTTGAGAGAAAGTGTATTATATTCATGAATAAAATAAATATCATTATTAGCTGCTAAGAATCTATGTAAGCAGTTTTATGTGTGTTTTATTGTCTTTTAAACTTTTGGTTCACCAACAAATCCAACTCTATATATGCAGGAAATGAGCAGATGCTCTACATTGTCTATTAATTGTCCTATCAGCCTATCAAAATGACATACTGAGATTTCATAACACATTTTTTTAATAAAAGTTTTGTAAGCCTGGGTGTAAAACACATGCTATGTCCTAAATATGTTTCACAATGTCGACTGAAGCCAGTTGTCTGGCTTTTTGCAAAGTAGATATCTTGGAAGAAGCTCTGTCCATCTCAGGTACCAGACACCTCAGAAATGTAATTCTACTTGCTTTAGTAACAAATTACATTATATTGACTAGCCTGAACCCCCATACTGTCACAAACTAAATAACAGCAACATCTTTTCACTTTGTTTCTACCTGTACATATCATATTCTATAAGAAGGAGTAACAGTGCATACGTTCACGCACTCTCATTTTCACATTTCTAATGGATAAGCCTAAATAATCCTCACAACTAAAGTGTTTGAAATCTCATTCAACACCAAGATTTTGCTGTTTTGAGTCTTTTTCTAATCCAAATGCAATGTAAAGTGTCACACTGCAGGCTAGCAAACTCTTGGGGAGTTTTGATTGTTTTAACTACAGATTTGTTCCAGGGGAAGAAAAGCTGACAGTCTAAATCCTGATGCAGTGACATCCATGTTGACTGAAACAGAACGATTACTGAAACCGGGCATGAGCTAAAGTACCTTGCAGAATTTCTCCCTAAAAGATATAAATGATATTTAAAAAAAGAAAGCCTTTAGACATAAAAGTCTTTTTCTGTTCCAAAAACACCCTGATCTCCAATGAATTGTGCTGTGTGAATAAGCCTTACTCCTGGTCACTGTGTTCATCTCACTTGTAAAAGAAGCAGTTAAATTTCAGTATCAAGGGAAAGAGTCTCTTGATACATGGCTTCAACTCTTAGCCCTTTTACAAGTACTGGTCAGTTTAAAAGTCTCATATTAATTTTCTTTCTTATTGTAGGCAGACTTGTTTATGATTGTTGTCATTTCTAAAGAGAAAAATACAATATAAAGCGACACTCCTCAGATTGGAATGAAATCATCTCAGAAAACCCTAATTATACCTTTGCCTTCATAGTAACTTTTTCTCATGTGGATTTCCAGAGAGCTCCTGAAATCAAATACCACTAAAAGCAAAAGATCAGGGTTATTATTATCACATCGTGTGTAAATTTACTTAGCGCTTTACAAGCAGAGATTAGATATACTTCCTACCCCAAAGACCTTAGAATCAACCTAAGATATGACAAACATAAGGACCGCAAAGAATCGGGTGCAAAAGGGAGAATGCAAGTGTAAAAGAGGGTGATAAGAGACAGGGTAATCTAAAGTGACTCACTTTTATCACATAATCAGGCTGCATGAAAGGACCAAGCCGCTTCTTCCCTATCCAACAGCAGGTGGGGCTACTGCAGTACCAACCTCTGCTCGGAGGGCTGGGATGGGAGCTCAGAACCGGGAATCTCTGGCATTTCACCCTCACCCGCAGAAAAATGAAGCCTCTCCATTCAGAACCACGGCCCAAACGGCCTCGTTCCCAGCTGCCATGTCGCATGGCTGCCCTTGGCCTCAGTAAGGTTTGCTGAAACTCCCCATCGCTCGCCTCCTCGTGTGAGACCCAAACACAGATTCAGAAAGATACAGGCCGTAGATTTGTCCCAAATCTGGATCGTGTCTTCAGTGGTAAAGCTCCAGTGGCTCCTGATACAAAGTCAGTCTGCACCAGTTGCGGAGTGCACCTGAATGACTCCTAAAAAACCATCAGTACATCTCATTTAGGCCACGTATTGTAGACCAAAGCTCGCTGTTTATAATACAAGGGTCAACTCCGTGTGCAGATCGTTCCCACTACCTTATCAAAGTTAGAAGCATGCAGAAATGATATTTGAAGTACAATGCAAGAAAAAGTCCTGAGGAAAAAATCTTGTTAGCCAAAAGACTGAGATTGTTTTCAACTCCAAAGGTCAAATTCTGCTGGACTGAAGGGGAAGCAGAACCCTTTTTCAGGAGAGGGGTACGGGCACAGAAATGTAATGTATGGTTTAGCATCCAAAAACCACCTGTAAGGATGATAGAACCAAGCTCTAGACCCCACCACAGCTCAGTGAGGAGAAGTACTGGCTGCTGCCGCAGAGGCCAGATGTTCAGTTCAGCTCTGTGGACCTTCTTTAGTCTGACAGTTTATGTAAGCCACGCCACAGGGTAAACCACAGGAGCCCCAGGGATCGGTCTGTGGCAGGTAACATCCCTATATTGTTGTTCGGGGTTTGAGGCCCAGTTTTCATGCTCTATTTCTACCTCTTCTGAGTCAGTGGCAGGTTGTTCTGCAGCATGACACCGTCCCTGCCAGCGCTTTGCTTCTTCCAGAGTCAGGCACCATGGGAGGGTTTTAACAGTCCTGGTCATCATTTTTCTGGCATGGGCTCATACCGGAGCACTGGAGTGGAAGCATCACTTTGTCCCCATCTTTCCTCCGACATGCCAGCTATGAAGTTGCTCTACATAGGAGCCAGTCTTCTCTCTGTTTGCCTCATTTTTTATCTTTAGTCTCTTAGCATTGATTCCATATGTGCTGAGCATGTGCCTGGATGGACATTGACACTGTTCACCCAGAACACTGTCACTGTTTCCCATCTGCAGCAGTGTGGTACTTGGGACAAGCTGAAAAACCCACCCAAGAAGCAGAATAAATGTTGTGGCAGTTACTTAACTTGGTCATTAACTTGGTGAGTAACAATTCACTCATTGTGAAATTGTTAACAGCTGTCTCAGGGTAAACCTGCAAGCAGCAGCATCAACATACCATGAGATATATACACAAGGTCTCTGGAGACTCTATAAGTTGGTTGCTAGCCAGTGCTGCTGCATCTTCACTGCTGCTATTACCTCTGCCAGTTAAATTAAGACAGGCCAACATGCTACAATCACAGCTTCCTTTTGCCAGGTAGACCTATGGAGATAAAGACAGCCCCAAATCAAGAGTGTTCCTGATCACAGCAAGAGACAGATGTATAAAAGACAGACCAAACTGTAATTTTTCTAGTGAACATAATAATTCTACTCTTTGAAGAGCAGCATGCAAACCAAAAGATGCTAAACCAAGCATGGAGCTGGCCATGTCTCAGGCACTGCTAAAGTAGATAAAGCTGCTTCCTAATAAGAACACAGCACTT
>BJBW01001380.1:16602-42529 GCA_004320125.1 Scolopax mira
CTTTGCCTGAGAGCAGAATCAGGCCCTCAAATCTTTTGAGATGCTGCTGCAACAAAGAATCAGCATCAACATCTTTTTCAAGAAGCATCATTCCAAATAGACACCTACCCCTCACAGAAGAAGGGCACACTCTTAATGTGGTAATTAACAGGCAGCACTACAACAAAAACATTAATAACATGAAATCTGCAGCAGACTTTTTGCATCTGCTTGTAGAGGGTTTGCTTTTCATGGAAGACAAAGCAGTGAATTATTCTCATGTCAAGCACTAGAATACAATGTACCATTCTAGAACATGCATAGAAATGACTGCTTTGCCATGTATTTTGTACTAAAAGCAGTAACCTAATCATCTCAGTCAAGCTCAATGGGCTGTTATGCACCTTTAGCACAGCCCAGGAGTTCTTACATGTTGTGCTTTGGAATCAGCAATTCATAGTTCTCATAGAAAGCCAAGATCAACTGGCACAGAGAAACTCCCTCACACACATCAGATGAAAGCCTTCAAAGAAGCCCAATAATACCATCTAGAAAAATGTCCCATGCTCAGGCCTTGCAGCAGTCAAGGCTGCAATATCCAGACTGGTGGTCCACTCTCTCCATCCAGTCTGGATACTTCTCTCTCCACCTGTGCTGGACTATGAGGAGCCTCATGCACGGACAAAATCATGTAGCATTCCTGCCTCAGGACACTCTTAAGTCCCTTGTGCACTGCTCCAACACAGAAATCCAAGAAGCGCACTTTGCAAACGGGACTTCTTCCTTTTCATCATGTGGGCCTTGAAGTAGTGGAGAACAATGTCACAGTCAATTGTGTAGGTCTCTTGTGTAGGAGGCTGGTTTTGCCAACCCAACAGCTCTCTTCCCCCAGACACTTGTCCTGCTTCTCTAAGTGTCCTCTGCGGTTGCCAACACAGGGCAGAGATTGCTGCCACTTATCTACTGGGGAAATCCCTGCTGGGAAGGGTGAGCTGTGGTTTGAGAGCTGGCACAGCCAGCATCTGACATTTCCTTGCTGCGGTTGCCCTCACAGGGGGAAGTTGACTTTGGCGGGAGCTCTGTGTGTTCTGGCTAACCCAGCTGGCAGAAAAAACCTCCAGGGACTCCTGGCAGCACAAACCAGAGCAACCCGAGGCTGCACTCCCCTGTGCAGGAAAGCCTGGGGCAGAGTCACCACATCCAGAGTGGAGCCCAGCTTTCATTGCCCCCATGAAAGCCCGAGCCAGTTACAGTGATGTCAGTGCCAAGGCTCCTGGACGAAAGAGCATCTAGCTTGTTCACAACAGCATCTTCTGTGTCACTGCCAAACCCCACAGGATCTTAGTCCAGGGTTAGTCATGCTGCTGGTGGTAGTACACATTTATGGGGTCTGTTGTTGAGGCTCTGCCATTTACGGCTTTGTTCATTCAAGGAAGTCAAGTTGGCTTAATCTTATTGTGTTAATAGATCTAAATACGGACATAAAGAACTTGAGCATACATAAACACAATGGATATGAGTCTCTCATTCATTCCTGCATAGTACACAGTAAATTGCCAGTGCAGTCCTTTCAGCTTACTAACATCTTTAGACTTTGCCTCACAAAGATTACGTTCCCGACTCAGCAATTCAGCCTCCTTCTAATACTTTTAAAACAGAGGAAAGGCCAAGACCCTTAGAGAAGATGCCAAAGATGGAATGGTTGGCCCTGAAAGCAGATGAGCTGCACCAGCCAGTAAAGCAAAGAAGCCATGCCAGCAGCAGTGCTCTCAAAGCAAAGGCAGAACAGTCTCCGCTCTGGCACCCAACAAATCGCGCCCACGATGCGGAGCTCCGCAAGGCAACAGCCACTATCTGCTTGGAAGGAGCCTTTGCTCCTTGGAACTTTTTCAGGCTTGCTCGATGCTGTGGCTTTTCTTATGCTTCCCTCGCTCTTCTGGTCATTTTGGAAAAATAAATTCACTGGAGCCCAGCCTTCCACTCTTACTGGATCTCAGAAGGCTCCAGCAGCTAAAGGCTGGAACGCACTCAATGATAATTTGTTTTCTTTCTAACAAAAAAGGACTTCCATCTCCCTCTGAATTGCACTAAGCACACATCAGAAAACGAGCATTTGCAAGGTTGAAATCTCAGCATCCAGCATTATTTAAATTTGTAGGGCTATTTAATGATCACCACGCACTTGATCCTAACAGTGCAAGTGAGTTGCTATCAGAGCATTTTTTAATCCACTTCAAACAGGAAAACTGCTCCTCCAAATATAAGGACTGCTTGTTATTTTGAGGCAGCGAGGCAAAACATATAGCACACGCACCACATTTGGCTTGCTTAGCAGATGTCTACAGATCACTTGATGTTAATTTCAACATAAAAGCTATTATATTTCTGGCCTTGCCCTATCAGTTGTTAAATAATTATTTATGCTTGGCGGACAAATTCCAGGAACGTTGAATAAAGCCCATCAACCCTACTAAACTAACCATATTTGACACAACAGTTTTCACTCATGGGAGACCCTAGATGTAACATTTGTTGTCTATATGATTCTGTTTCACAACCTAAAAGGCAATCCCATATTTATATTTAAACATAAACTGCATATAATATGCATTCCAACATTACTTCATAGGGAAGGAATTAGCTTGTCTGGTTCACTGGCATTTAGAACCGTGTACTACAGCTAGTTTCAGTTCATAACTCAGTTTATCTAAATAATCTCCTATTCACTTCACAATTTTGGCACTAGTTAATATGTTTTTCCATAGGTGTTTTGGCTTTGCTATCTACTTGGCTGTACTTGTGATCAGTTAGGAACGGGTGTGCTGCAGCCTTAATGGCTACCAAACAAAGCAATGATTGGAACTGTAGACTTCCTTTAATTAATATACTTAAGTAGCTAACCCTTCCTACATACATGCTATTTATACACACTCAAACTGCAATTGCTGTGCATTCTGGTTGAATGGTTTGTAAATTCCAAACAGCCAATCTACAGCAAAACTCAGAAAAGGTATTGAATGCAAGGCCCTGTATGACTTTCAACCAAGTCTTTGGATATCCATATGTTGTTGTCTGAAAAAATTTAGTTGATATGCTGTCCTTTGTGAGCATATTTTAGTGTAATTACACTTTTGTGTCCTTAACAGACAAGTTAGAATTTAAAGATTTGGGAAAATAAGGAAGTTGAATGTTTCACTGAGGAGCACTCATTCAATATGCCTATTTCATCCGTCTGGTTAAAAGAGCACAGCTTCTCCATTATCGCAGTAATGTGCATTACATCTGCATTTAAGGTTGTGTGCAATTTATGATTTCTTTGTGTGATAAACTCACATAAAAATTAGTGATTCAAAAAAAGAGGAAAAGGAATTCATATTGCTTACAGCATACTGCACTTCCTGCCCTAAAAGCTGCAGGGCATTGTTTAGCACCGCTGACAATTAAACTAAGCCCATTGAAGTTACTAAAATGCTTGCAGCTGATTTCAGTGGATATTGGACAGACCCCTTTTGCAGTTGCTGTGCCTCTCTTCTAAGGTAGCTTAATTTCAGTGGGTAACGGTGCTATGTATTATCAATAGAAAATGTCTAAGCTCAGAGGCAGTTTCCCCCTTTAATTTCCAATACAGCCCTGTTCAGCTTCTCACAAAAAGCCAAGGTGCCTACTGAGGGCTGAGTGTTCATGTTTCTTCCCACTTATACCCCAAAGCACCGAGGTGTGAGCCTGCAGCACCTCCACTGTAGCTTGCTTTAGAACTGCAAGCAGTTTTGTCAGGCCCTGGTATATGTCAAAATGAGGACCTTAATCCAAGCAGGGAAATCCTTGTCAGGTCTGAAGTTCAAAAGATAGGAGGAACCTGGAGGCAGCCACTGGAATATGTTCCCCACAGCCACAGTTGCTTATAGCCATACCAGCCTTCCAGAAACCTCTGCAGGAGTAACAGAGGACTTCACAGGTGCTTTAGGAAGTGAACTGTCACCAGGGCTTCTTGTGCCATTTCTCCCCTGCACAACAGACACAAAATGGTCAGTCTTAACAAGAAGCTTGCCTTTTAATGATACCCTAAGAGCAAACTAGGGAATAAAACTGAGCTTTCCTCTTCCCCTGGATACCTACATTCCAAGCTGCTCTGCAGCTAAGGTCTCTGTGCATCTCTCAGCCCTATGATAAGCCCCATCTACACTTGACCTTTGCGCATGGAGATTTTAAGCCTGGGTTAAAAATGATCAACAGATGAGAGCTGTGGACGTTGGTTCACTTCTGCACCCAGGAGGCAGAGGTTGTGGCCAAAAGCAGGGTTTATTATAGGGTTGGTTTTACAATTATTATTAATGACAAGCCAATTTCTCTTCGTTGATGTCTGCTGCCTGTGATAATGCAACGTCTCCTTGAACATCATGTCATAAACTAGCAAAGGTGAGCAACTGGCGAGGCAGAAAAAGCGAGGAGAAGAGACAGCAAATAAAATTATTCACATCAAATATTATTTATTAAACATAGATGCTTTTTCAACATATGAATTTGATGTCATTATTTCCTTTGCTTTCTGATAAAATATACCCACTTGTTAAAGACAAACTGCAGGGCTGGCTAATACAGTGCTTTTTCAAATCCCAGCCGGTTCCCTTAGTTTTGTTTGCGAGAAGCAACTAAAAATGTGGAGACTATGTAACACAGGGAGAAGGCAACACCAGAGCCTAGAACAGGCAACCAGAATGGTTCAACTCAACGTCAACCCCACGTGTGGCATTAAACTGGGCAAATCTCACACACACGTTTTTCCCTGTGTTGGAATGACACTGCAGCTCTGAGGGAAGCTTTGCAACGTCAGCAGTTTTGGGATGAACTTCTAAGATCTTCAATTGAATGCCTGTACTACCAGTTTCATTAACAACTGACACCCTTTCTCAGAGATTCCTAGGTCACGTGCAGGCTTTTCATTTTTAACATTACCTCGCTCTGTGAATAACAATAATAAATCAAACCCATAGATGTATATGCTTTAACAAGAAGATCACAGGGAAACAAAAAAAAATATGCCCATGATGATCCCCACTGTCCCCTAAACTTATTTAGGAAGAAGTCAGTTCAGTCCTGAAGAAGACATCCTAGCCATGGAAAGCAGCGGACTGGATAATTACAGTCAAGCATTTTGTCTGGCTTTGATATTGGTCAGTCAGAGAAACCGGCCTATAAACAAGGTTTCAGGAGGTCCAGCAGTGCCGTTGTTACGAATTTTATTTTGAAGAGAGTGTGTATTTAACTTGCCAGGACCTCAGTTTGGCTATCCCTATAATTCCAAGCATCTACTACTTCATCTATTACTGACATCAACTTCAATGTGATATGGAGTCTAAGGAGAAGCCATCCTCAGATAATCACTGCTGAATATAGAAATGACAAAGAAATGTCCATTATCCACAAAGCAGGCACACAGGCAAAACCTCTGGCACACAATTAGGCTCAATAGTTTCTGTCAGATGATAAAAAGTGTGACTTTGTATGTTTTTTTTTTCCTCTGGTGCAGTTTGTTTTTCCTAGGTAGGCATCCTAGCAGATGCTATTTTGAAAATCAGGCATATCTGTAGCTCCAAGCACTGTTGCAAGGTTTAACAACAAACCGGATTACACAGACATGTACCTTTCAAATTCCACTGGCATCAATAGCAATTCTTGGCAGGCTGGCACAGCTGAAAAGGACTATCCAGTGCTGCCATTAGGTAAAGTATTGAATTGCTATTTCACAGAGAAATTAAAGGAGAAAAGATTAAACTTTACAATCTGGGATTTGTAGACAGACCTGTAGGAGCGGCAAACACCCCTGTTCATGTACCAGGGGATAGAGATTGGCAGTATTTTATTCTCCAATTAATTAACACTCTCCACATCTACTACCTCTAGCACAAATAAGGTTGCTCAGTGACTTCAATAACTTTGTTTCCACTCCCCACCATGGTTCTGTGTGACTGAGAGCATGTTTTTATGATGAAGACAATTCAGTGCTGGCCTAAAGCTTCCCAACTTGCCTTGGGAACATTTTCCTTACAAACTGGGATCTGACTGTATACGTGCCCCTGTCAGCCTGCAGCCCCACTCTCTGCAAATCTCCACTTTTTAATCAGGGTGTTTCCTCATTTAATGGCTGGGGCAGTGCAGCCTTCATTAATCAGTAACTCAGCACTGATTACAGGACTAACACCCGCATTCCCGCTATTTAACTGCAAAGCAAAACAAATTCAGCAACAATTTCATTTTTCACCAGAAAAGAAAACCTTTACGTAACCAGTTTTCTTGCCTGCTTTTATTTTTATATCTTTAACAAAAGACTCTAGTTACAAGTTAGAGGCTTATCTTATACCTCCAGGGTTCTAAGGTTACACAAGGACTAGAGTATACGCAGATCAACATTCATATAGATTCTTTTGTTTCTCTTGCTTATGACCAAACAAGGGATAACTGTTACCAGCTTCCTCTCTGCAATTTCTTCATTTCAGTAACAATGCATTGGCCCTTATAAGTATTCAGCCACAGCATGCCTGCCTTGAAATACAAAGCTGCTCTCTCATATCCTCTGTAAATGATTTGAGGAGCTTTGCACCTCAGTCCAAACATCTGTGGCTGCAATTCCACCCCCCCATGCTCACACTCCATTTTTTACAAATGCAAGAACTCGAGTTTAAGCGAAACACGGCCCTGCAGTGTATCCGAGTCTTTAGACTCTTATGCCCTACATACACTGTGGAATTTCCACCGTGCATACAAAATTATTCATGACAGAATCACTGAAGGACCACCCTCCCCCACCCCCTGTGTGAATACCAATGAGAAAAATAGCAAGAGGTTTTCTTTCCCTTCCCCATCGTAGGGAGGAAAGGAAATTTAAAAACAACATGTAAGGGGGAGGGGAAGGGAGAGTCACTGCGAAATGTTGAAGACCAGGGGTGCGAGTACATACTTGTATTAACATCTTCCATCCCTGGAGCTGCAGTAATTTGCATGACATTATCTACCTGGGATGTTGCTATGGTTATCACCACACATAAGTAATTACCAGGGCAAATTGCACATACAGCGCACAGATTCATGCTGTCAGAAGCAAAGGATCTTTTCATATACTTGAAAATTTAAATGTTTGAAAAAACGTTAATCACAAAGATTCCTGATAAGAGAAAAACTTCAAGATTGCTCCTAAGTGATCTAAAAGGGTTGTTAACTATGCTAATTGACAACAGTACGTTAAGGGTCAACTCCAAACAGCCCAAGTGAGCCAGACCCTGAGCAGGTTTGTACCAAATCAGTAGAAACAGTAACCAGTAGTAGTAGTAACCAGAAGCTAATCAGCAGAAACGGTAGAAAATCCTGGCCCAAAGAGTTCACAGCACAATTAGATGAAAAATGCACAGTGCAAGAGAGGTGGTCTATCAGACAGAGTAAAGAAGGTTGTCAACCTCATGGTATTGGCATGATTATTTCGGGTAGATTACGTCAAGAAACTTGCTTCTAGGAAGCTAGACACAAAAAGCTGAAAATAAGAGAAGGAAGCGGGACTGATGTAGACTAAACCATGCAAAAAAAAAAGGGGAAAGGACATGGTGGCGTGATGAAGCAACTAATCAGGAAAGGCCAAAACTAAATCTAATCCAAAGGGTTCTCTTAAAGTTCTCCTTTTTCCCCTCCTGCAAATTTTCTGCTGCTGTTTGCAGGTTGGGATCTGACTGCGATGTGACCTCTTAACTTCTAGTTTCTTACAGGAGCTGACACAAAAAAGTTACAGTCCACCCAAGCTGAAAAGAGCAATTAACACCTAGCAGAATTTGGCTGAAAGTACAAATACAGGGTATCTAATGCTAGATCATCCAAAATAAACTAGACATAAAAAGTTGATTCTGAAGTACTGCTACGATTACATTTCCAATGAAATTCAGCAGCACTCCATACAAACAGCTTGAGCTGCAGCCTATTGGTGTCAAAGGAAATTTTTCAAAAACTGTGATGAAGGTGTTCTGTGCCCCAAGGAAAAAACAAGTTTTTTTAAAAAATAGTGCTTACTGCTATGATCTAAGTAAAGCATATTAGGCTAGCTAGAATGTAAAATATAAATCTGGGAAACACAAAATAGGTTTCTATAATTTAATTTGAGGTGACATATGTTAGCTTCATATCCATCCAAACCAACTGCATGTTCTGTGTACAGAGGACTAGTTACATTTTCTATTTCTAGCTTCTTTGAAAAGCAAGTTCTTTTGCTTACTTCAAAATCTATGCTTCTCATAGATGTTTATCTTTACCTCCTCATAATGTTAAGAGTTATCATCAAAAATCACCATTCTCCCTGAGCTGCAGAATACATTTTTTTATTGCAGAAACAGCCTCTAGTCCTAGACCTAACCTTTCATAGTTCCCCCTGGGAAAGCAAGCAGCCTGCCTCACTGACCCTAAGAATGGTGGTACTTCCCTGCACTCACCACCAGTGAGTTAAGCTCATCTGTGTTTCAGCATCCAGCCCCAGAAAAGCATCATTCCCTGATAACAAAGTGCCACCATGAGATCCTGGGCTGCTGAGTTAAATGCACGCTCTCATGCCTCCAGGTTGCCTCAAGGGATTATTAATCACAGCTACATGAGACTTTGAAATGTACTCGATCTGTTGATGAGAAAACCAGAAAGTAATCGCTGTTTTACCGATTCACACTGGGATCTCTATGTAAACGGAGCCAAGCTCCAGGAGGCACTCCGTGGGAGTAGGAAACAAATGAATTTTGCAAAGGACAGAAGAAAAAGAGTATCAGCTCCAGGAATCAGGCAGGATAAGTGTGTCTTTGCATGATGGTTAGAGCCGCATCCATGTACAGAGTTTGTAAAGATTTAGACAAGGCAGAAGATTTTAAGCACTTTTTGGGGTCTGACTTTTCAAACGAAGATACATTTGCGTCCTAAGTAGTGTTGCGTGCTACATCATTCTTACTTTCACCATACATCTTCAAACCAAACTATGACTCAATCTTTAGACCTGAATCTCATTCCAGTTTTAACATGGACTTCAAATGTAAATAAGAGTACACAAAGGTCCTTGCTTAGAAAGCTACTCTATGACACCAACAAGAATTTTGACTATTTTAGGGGATGGGACTCAAAAACCAAGGTAATATGCTCTGAGAAAAGTTTTGCTCCTGAAAGCTTGATAAGAACAGGCATTAGCCATCAGGCAGGCAGAAAACATGGCATCCCTTAGGGACCATTTACATAGCCTCAGCAGAGGCACAGTTAATGATGTCCAGAAGTACTGACTAAAGATGTAAGACACAAGTGTACCCTTATTAGGATAAATGCAAATTGAAGAGAAAATAGGAAATTAAACAAGTCATCTTGGGCTTTATGTGTCCAGGTAACTGGACTCACATGATGACAGGCATATTGTAGCTCTAAGTATGTTTCGTACAAAATATTTTGTTGACTGTAAATATATCAATGAAAGGGAAAGTAAATATGTGAAGAGCAAAATGCAAGATGGAAGAAGTGAGATAAATATTGTTAGATTCAGGGGGAAAATGCTATAAACAGTAAGCAAAGCTCTTTGATTTGCACTGTTTTCCAGCCCATAAAACCCTAATATCTGCCAGAGTTTCATTAAAAGCTTATAAAGTACCCAGCATGCTTGCTGCTGCATAAACGTACTGCTAAAAATCATTGTTGATGTTGCAGAGCTGGTTTTGCAATGTTTCAAAGAAACCTTATGTGTATAAAACTCAGACACTTTACTGAAAGAAGGTGGATTATGAAAATAGCACCTTAAACTCTAATTAATATCAATCATTCAGTAGCAGTAGGTTTCTCCAAGCAGAGGTGTTCACAGAAACACGACAGCAGAAAATGCAAGTATCTCAGGAAAACTTACTCCGTATTTTAAGAAACAGATGTTGTGGATAAAGGGTTTAAGAGAAAACTTTTACCATTTTGTGAATTGAATAAAAAGAAGTAGGAGGGATGACTTTTCACAGAGGATTGAGAGTTGAAGGTGTTAGTCCAACTGTCCAATGGCAAAATCTGTAAACATTAATCTGAGTGATATAAAAACCTGGCAACACTAAGACTGACCAGACCAACAACTGTTTTGACTGAACACACAGTCTGTCCTCAGCATTAAGATCTAAGACTTCAGCCCTCTAAGGACAAGTAATCACCATATCTTCTTTTTTCCACAAAAAGTTACATTAGATCAATCAGATTGTTATTGTTATTACCAATGGTCCTAAAGCAATCGGGACATTCATGATTACCCATCTTTCGTAAAATCACCACATTTCAGGGCTCACTCACCACTTGAACCCTAACACAGGGCCAAACTAAAATGTTGAAATGGCCAGAACACATATTCCCAATGTCTGGAGGCTTTCAAATGAATGCCATGTATGCACTTAGCCCATTCTGCACTGTCATTATTGTAGCTTCTCACAGGAGCAGGGCCAAATTGCTCTGACAACAGAAGGTACAGCTTCATTTCCCACATCCCTCAAAAAACTTCATATTCCTCCGCCACTGAGATCAAATAGCAAGCTACAGTGTTGCAATACTGATGGGATGAATGAGCAGTAAAACATACTTATTATTCATGCAAATGACTTACCTCTTGACTAGCAGCACGCTCTAACACCACGTGGAACAAGAAGGTAAAAATTCAGCATCTCAGCAGAGCCTCACCTCTGGAATAATATTAGAATAGTATTAGAAAGAATATTAGAAAAAATTATATTAGAATAATATTAGAAATATTATTAGAAATGAGATAATTTCTAATATATTAGAAATATATTAAAATATTAAGAAAAAATACTATAGATATAGGAATTAGGGACAGGAACATTACAAGACTCAAACACAAAAAAAGAGCCATATCAGAACTATTGCACAAATATGACATTCCTGAATACATTAATGAAAACCTTGCTTTGCAGGTATACACGTAATACAAAACAAACCAAAACAACACTCACAAAAAAACCCTCAAACCAACAACAAACCAAGAAAAGCCCCAACACCCAACTAAAAGCATTGCATCTCACTAGCTTTGTAAACACAAAGGCAGTTGGTACGATGAGCTGAACAATTTTCAAGCTGCCCACGTGCCCATGACAGCTCTCACCAAACCTGAACTCGGCTGAGGACGGACAAACATCTGGACGTCAGTCTGTCCGGGCCTAAAGCAAAGGGCAGCTCTTGAGAGTGGAGTGGAAAGGGTGCATTGGTGCTTTGCTCTATCTAGACTTAGAGACTCATCTGTACACAATTAACAAACCAACACATCTGGCTATTTAAATGCTTGAAATCTGCTCCTGTCGCTAGTGTCGTGGACAGACAGGCCCCCGTCGTGGTGCTGAGCTGCACGGGTTGCTAATATAGTTTTAAAATATGACCCTTTAGCAACAGGATGATTAATGTACAGCACGATGCATAGGACAACAATCCTCCCTAGGAGAGAATGAAGGTTGTAACACAGGACAAGGCAATGCACTGGGTGCAAACTCCAATGATCTCCATACAGAGTCGCTAAATGCGGAGCAAAAGAAATTGCAATTTAAGGAAACAACAAAACCTTTTTCTATGCTAAACAATTTGGGCTTGCTTTCTCCTGCAATTTGCAGGATTCTGAGTTTGCTTCCCTGTCAGCAATAGTGACCCCGTGACGGCAGAGAGCCTCTAACAGAGCGCAGACATTTTTTTCCCTTGTTTTTGGGTTTTTGGGTACCAGCTTGCTCTAACACTCAAGGCAGAGGGCTTATGTTGGTTGTTTTTTTTTGGGGTGGTGTTGATGCTGATTTGTTAGTGTTGGTTTGGGGTTTTTGTTTGTTTTGGGTTTTTTTTTTTTGGGGGGGGGGGGGGGNNGGGGGGGGGGGTGGGTTGTTGGGGTGGTTTTTTGTTGTTGTTGTTTTGTTTTGCTTTAAACTTATAGCCTTATTGTTACTTGCCCTGAGAAGAAATAACACTTTTTGTCCTTTCCTAACCAACTTGGGTTGGTAGGTTGGGGCCGCAGCAGAAGCCACCAACCTGCGCACACCGCGGCCGAGAGAGGGAAACCCTCCGCTCCCGCGGTGATTTCCGCGGCGTGGGCTCGCCACGTTATGAGGAGGAACGAGCCGAAGAGGACTTTGATTTGCCAAACAGGCTTCTCCCGGTTTTCCCCGCAAACCCCCCCGCGCTCTTCCCCGGGTCCCGGCGGCGGTTGGGCGGCTGTCGCCGCTCTGCAGACGTGGCGGCGGAGCCGGGCCGCCCCCCGCCGCTGCCCAATCGCGTCCCGCCCGCCGGCGGGGCGGGGGAGGAGCGGAGCGGGGCCGGGCGGCAGCGGAGGGGTGCGGGACCGTGGGTGCGCGGCGGGGCATGGGGAGCGGCGGCGGGGCCGGCTGGCGGCTGGCGCTGGCGCTGCTGGTGCTGCCGGGCGGGTTGGGCAAACCGACGGCGCGGCAGGAGCGGGGCCGTCCCGGCGTCCCGCAACACGAGGACCGCCCGGGCTTCCAGTACGACCACGAGGCCTTCCTGGGCAAGGAGGAGGCGCGGAGCTTCGACCAGCTCAGCCCGGAGGAGAGCCGGGAGAGGCTGGGGTAAGAGGCGCGGGGGGCTCCGTCCTTCCCCGTCCGTCCCCCCGCCATCCGCCATCCTTCCTTCGGTGGCGACGGCGGAACCGGCCTGCGGAAACGTGGCAGGGGGAGGGCCCGGCGGGGGGAGGCGGTGCGGGGCTGCCTGTCGGTGTGACCGAGGGGGCGGCGGCGGGGGGCTTGGCCGAAGGAAGGGGAGAGGGGCTGGAGGGAGCTGCCCCGCTCCGGCTCCCGTCCCGCCTTGAGGGGATGCTCCCGGAGTACCCTGGCCCCCCGGTATAGCCCGTGGTGCTTCCCTCGGTTACACTGATTTTGGAAATGAGCTGATTTTGGAAACGAGCAGCCCACAATTCATCACTTTTTTCTCTCCTGCCCGTTCCCGGTCCTAGAGCATCAAGGCTGGTGGCGGAGGGCTCTGCTGCTGCTGCAGCTCCTTTCCTCCGGGTCACTTGCCCGGGCCATATCAACGTGACCCAAGTTTACACCCTTCCTTCTTCACAGCTCCATTTATACGTCCCCTTGAAGCCACAGCTTTTACACTTGTGACATTGGGTAGCCCTGGATTCCACGCTGCAACGGTTGCCTTTCTTTGCTTCTCCCTCTTTTTCCCCCAGAAGGAGTCAGATCATTAATTAGAACTAACTTTAACAGTTGTTAAAGAAAGATCCTTTTATGTATTTACTGACAAGAAAATAGTTTAAAGTATCAACATTAGCTTTGCCTTTATTCCCATAGGGAGTGGTACTTATGCATTCTACATCTAATTCCATCATAACTTCTGAGTGCAAGGTCACTGTTACCTCACTGACTGACCTCCTGATCTTCCAGAAGCTGTCACTACTATTTTTTACCTGTATCTCAGTGGGTAAATAGATAACGAGGTTATCAGATATGACCATTTTCATCCACATTGTTTCAAGAAGGAGCAAAAGAAACCACATTCGCAAGATACATGATCTATGACTTAGATTCTCATAAAGTGTCTCTCCAAAATGGGTATGCCTTTTAAAAATTGGTCTGTACTTATACAAGTACAGCTATTTTAGATGGGGAAATGATCTAACAATAGAGCTGTCTTCGAAGTTTTCACAAATGCTAACTCAGCAAGGGGGAGAAGCTTAACTTTCAGTAATCTCAACTCTGTGCACCTTAGAGAGGTGACACAGGCAGATGAAGATACAGCCACAGTCAATAATCTTTCAAATGGAGGTGACTAAAGTATCCCTCTGAGGGCCAAAGCCCACTTTGTGGGCTGATCCTTGGGCAGGACAGCAGAGAGGTGGTTCTTGCTGGGCCCCATAGCACAGTTTCATAACTCTCAGCATTTCCTAACCTCTGAATTTCAGTTATAGTAGGAGGTAGAGAATTTTAAGAACATTTCACTTTCTTCTTTTTATTGTGGTTTAATAACCAGATATACTGTGAAACCAGTTTCGTTACGGGCAGCTTCTGCAGTGAGGATTACAAATAGTGTCACTTGTCAGCAAGTTAGTGGCTTTTAGGAAGAAGAGATTTAGTGAAAAGCTTTTTTTCAATGCTTTCTGGAGAAAAAGCAACATCTCTAATCTGTTGCTCTAACCAAAATGCATGCTGCTGCATTTGTAAGTCATTTTACCTTGCATAGGAAGGGTGGCTGCACACTGGTCATCCCAATGACCAATGCTGGGGTTGTAATCCTAGGGCTAGACAGCAGTAACACAGAGCTACTCTCACTTCCAGCAAACAAAACCAAACTAGCTACTATGCAGAAAAAGCTCTGCAAACACAACTACCTCCAGACTCAGTGGAGGAGCAGCTGCACGGTATGATCTTGGTTTGAGATCATGGCACATACCAGCCCGTAATAGCGTCATGAGTATTGGGTGCAACTGCCCTTATGGCAGATTCCCTTCTCCCTGTCCTCCCACACCAGGTCACTTGACAAGGGAGGAATCGCACGTTGCCCACCCATGCAGAGTACCACAACTCACCTGGCTTTGGAGAAGCATGACATCATCCTGGTGCACCCTCCAAGGACCACAGTCCTCTGAACCTTCTCATTGCCATTTGTAACGGGCCTGTCATTTTCAGAGAACATAGAAGATGGTTTACAGATCCTGACAACATCAATATTTCTGTTCTTTATACAGGCCAAGGCCAGAGTTTATCAACGTACAGTTGTACTCACATCAGGTGCAGAGGGGAAGCTGCCTTCTGTCACCACTTCATAGCAATGATTTCCTTGCCCCAACTTGATTTCATCAGTAGATGTCTTTGCAGAACGGCAGTGTAAATCGCTGTAATAGCAGGTTGTATGTACCTGTTGCATGTGCCCTCTACCTTCTTTATCATGAGGTGGGAAACGAATACTGACTGTAATTCCACCTAAGTTAAAGGGAGACAGTAAGCCTTCAGGTTTTACACACTTGAGCATGTAAATTTCTGTGCCTGTTAATATGTTCCTTGAATTTTTGCTGTATTCAGTAATTAACTAGTTAAAACAAAGGCTCTAAGGCTTCTCAGACTGACCAACGTGTATTAGTTCCACTACAGAATTTAGAATGATCCTGAGCCATTTTACAGGTAATTTACAGTACAAGAAGTGAGGTCTGCAGTCCATACAATAGCTTCTTACCCACGGGAGTCTGTAGGCAAGAATTTTTCTTTGTCCCTTTCTTCAGCTGGGAAGCGGAGTGAAATAATGCACATGGATGCAATGGATCTGTAGAAACAAGAGTGCAGGTGAAAAGGAAGAGGCATGAAACGTTTTCTGGTAAACAGTCCTAACTTCATTCATGCTAAAAATAGCAAAGAGCTACTTGCAGGATCATCTGTTGTAACTAATACATTTAACAACAGAAAGAAATAGCAGCTGAACCAATTAAATAAAATCCATTGTGGGGCAAATCTATTGACAAATGCAGTCCATGCTGTGAAAGGGACCCTTTGCACTCAATTCCCCATGAGATTTATACAAAAGAGAAAAGGTTTTTCAGCCAGTTAATTTATACTTTACTACTTCGGGAAGCAAATTCAGCAGCCCCTTTCCCCCCCCCCCCCCCCTTAGTTCAGAAATAACATGCTTATAAATTATGTCTGATACTATCAGACTCAGAGAAGATAGATGGAAATTCAGCAGAAGCTCCTGCTGTTGTTTGACTCTACTTAGCACTTTCATAGCCAAGGTTTAGGAAAAGCCATTGTTTCACCAGTGGAGCAGTTCCAGTCAGCTGGGATCGATTTCTTTGTGGAGAACCAAAATGTTGAATTGCAAAGACTATTTAGAAGTGCAGAACTTTTACCTGTCTCCTTTGGCTACCTGGAGGTTTAGGGAGCTCACTTGTTGAAACTCAAGTATAGCCTTGTCAATATGTGCTTTTACCCCTCCTTACAAATAATGTATAACTGGTCCATAGGCGTGGTAGTTGAGCCTATGGGAAATAGTCATTCGGATTCAGATAGTCATCGAACTAGGTGCAGTAAAACTATAGTTTGCTCCTGTGCCTCATGAGCACAGGAGTGATACAAGGGTTAAAACAGCTGACGTGCCCAGAGCCAATCTGGATGTGCAGAAAAACCCATGGTGCTAACTGCCCCAATTCCAAGAGCAGGGTGCATAGTTTCCCGCAGGCCAGTGCCCAGAATATAATAAGCTTACCTACAAAATTGTGGGATTAAAGCTGCATTCTTAGTTTAGATAAAGGCTTTTATCATCTGGTCTACCACCGTACCTGTGACTGAAGCCAGTTTTACAAGCTCAACCCCAAACTGGTGGCGTTTAACAATTACAGGCATGCCTTGAGAGATTTACTGCAGAAAACCGAAATGGTAAGGGGGTAGGGGGGGAGTGCGTTACCTTTTTTTTTTTTAACATAGTTTTTCAAGTTTTTTTTATCTGCAGCTGTGTGCAGAACTTTTAAAAGATGGAAGTTTCCCTGGTGCTTTCAACAGGACTTGAGGCTAGGAGTTTTACACAGGATAGTGGCTTATAGCCCAGCTGCCAGCAGTGACTGGAGACCTGCTGCAGACTGGCTACTGCTTTTTGCTGGGAAAGAAAGGAAAGAAACAGAAGTGGAAGAACACGAATGGAAGGGAAGACTGTAAATGGTCTACACGCCCAGCATTACACAGTCATATTACTCACTCCACCCTAGGGTCAGTCTGCTGGAAGGCCACAGGAGAAACTGCAGGTCTCCAAGAATCTTAGCTTTTTGCCCCAATTTCTCCCAGGGTGAAGTTGCTGTCACCTACTCTGAGCCCAAGCCACTCTCTGTCGACAGTGAAGAACAGGCTCCCCCAAAGTTAGTAGTTAAAACCTAAGAAATCCAGGTATTATCTTAGGTACTTTTTCACTAATTTTGATCATGCAAGTTCTATAATGAATAAAGATATATCCCTTAATATAATCTGCAAAATGCAAGAAAGCCTTAGTGAGTAGGTAAGCTTTGTAAGTGTTATGCATTGTAGAAAATTGGGGCCAGATAAAGACTACCAAAATTGGACTGACATGCAGTCTTATTTTCTGTCAACTCTTAAGGATGCTGGTCTCTTTTTACAGGAAGATTGTGGATAGAATAGATGACAACAAAGATGGCTATCTCACAACAGAAGAATTAAAAAACTGGATTAAACGGGTACAGAAACGCTATATCTATGAAAACGTGGCCAAAGTTTGGAAAGACTATGATCTAAACAAGGACAATAAAATTGCCTGGGAAGAATACAAACAGGCCACATATGGTTATTATCTAGGTAAGACAACACTGTCAGAATTTATGCTCAAAGACTATTGAGGATATAAGGATGATTTCATGCCTTACAGGCAACAGGAGTCTGGTGTCACAGTTAGGACTCTTGAAGACCACTTTAAATTTTATAGATGCTCAGAGGTCAAAAGCACTTCTTAGTATTGCAGCCATTTCCACAGGGGTCACCAGCACACAGAAGGTTTTGTAGGGGGATTATTAAATGTACTAAAGCAGCTGAATTAAAGTCTCCTTCAGTTAAAAATACATATATTTTTAACATTAAAATAGCACTTTCATTAAAGAAATATATATATTGCATAATTAACCAGTATTTGTTAATTCAGTCTCTCTACAATTTTAAAAAGCCTAGGTACTAAAAATTTAGGCTGGGTCTAAGCTATAGCAAAGTTCTTGCAGAATAACATGCTTCAGACTGATCAATTGCAAATGAAAATCCTTAACAAATCAGGCAAAAGAAGAACGTATTAAAAAATATATTTGAATCTTCCCCCCAATACGTTCCCTGTGTTTTTTATAAGTTAATGAAGGGAAAAGAGGAGAATAAATCACTTAAGCTAAAGGGCAATCCTGACAGAACAAGTTGTTATTAATTGACCATTTATACTGGAAATGAGAAGACAATATCTACCTACCATAGAGGCAGTTTCTGGAGCAAGCTTCCAGTAGCAGTAATAAGTACAAAGTCTACTTTAGATTAAAATGGAGCTTATTACATTCGTGGAAGGAAATATGTGACACACACTCGCTGCAGCAGTGTCCCTGGAAGCACTTCTCAGCTCCTCATCTTTGTTCTCTGTAATCCACAAGATTTGGAAAACAGCTACTACATTGCAGTCCTGTGTTAATGCACCCTTCGAATTCCCATCTGTGATACCTGGCCTAACCTTTTTCAACTGTGTTTTTCTCCCAACATGTGAATTGTGAAATTGTCATGAGTATTTTTCATGTTTGAAGTGAGCTTAGTGATCCTATTAAAAAAAAAAATCAAATACCATTTGCTTTATGCTACTGAACACCCTGAAATAATGTCATTGTTTTAAACTGAAAATAATTGTTACGTTCCCTGTAACAGAGGCGTAGCATTTAGTTTCAGTCAGTCTGCCAGCTTCTGAAACGACTTTTCTTTGATTTCCTTGCTTTTTGAAACAGAAAAGTTGTGTAGATCATACTGATTCTTAAGAAGAATAAAACTTCTGTGAATGAAATCTACCCTAAATACTGCCTAAGCAGTGCTTGTAAAAGCAGATTTAAAAAAAAATTATGAAGAATAATATACAGTACTGCAAAATTCATTGTCCTGGATTCCAACAGAAGGCTTACTCTGATATTAACCTATAGTACTAAGTCACATATAAAAATATCCAACCAAGTGTTTGACCTCTGAATTTAAAGCTTCAAAGGAAATAGAAATTCCATTTTAACACAGCAACTATTCTGGCAATAGCCCTTTGTATTTCTAGAGTCTAACAGCAAATCGGTGTACATTGTTGTGGTAGTGTTTTACAAGGAACATAGTTTTGAGATAGTTTTGATTAATTTGCAGAGAATCCAGAAGAGTTCCAAGATGCAACTGATCAGCACAGTTTTAAAAAAATGCTGCCCAGAGATGAAAGACGATTCAAAACTGCAGATCTGGATGGAGACTTAGCTGCCACTCGTGAAGAATTCACTGCTTTCCTTCACCCGGAGGAGTTTGAACACATGAAAAACATTGTTGTCTTAGTAAGCAGAGCAAAACCAATTCCAATATTTTTACTTTTTTTTTTTTAAATGAACTCTGAAATGCTTCTCTAACCCTTCCATGTAGGGTTTAGAAAGAGACACACACATAACAGCCAAGCGGTGAACAGAAAGAGATGCCTTTCACAAAATTCACTCAATTAGAGCTCTCAGTATTAGAAATACTTGTTAAATGCATTTAGACAGTTCCTAGATGGAATCAAGGAACAGTCCTGGGCGACAGACTTAGACCAAAATAAAAAGAAGGGTATGCTGACATGCAGCAGCAAAGTGTTTGATGCAAACTTGTATCTGCCCCTAACTTAAAAACTTAAGCACAGTGTCCAATTCATTGATGTGGGGAATTCTTTCAACATGAAAGGATATTTGTATATTCATTGCATAAACAACAGTCACACTGTGTACAAGGGCAGGTCAGGGCCTCAAAACATGAAATTATCAAAGAGGCAAGAAGCCAGAGTTCTCAGTTCTCTCTTGATTACTTCGATGCAAAACTATTTTCCAGGAAACCTTAGAAGACATAGACAAAAACGAGGATGGTTTTGTGGATCAAGATGAGTACATTGGTAAGTGTTGAGATTTGTTTCTTATTTAATCTCCAGTCCATTTGACCACCTTCTCTCAAATTTGCAGCACTAGTAGCAACCCAAAGATGAACTTTTCTGGGCTCCAGTTCAACTATTTTTCAACCATCCAACTCAGAAAGTTTAATTTCATTTTAGGCAGAGAACAGCATCACCAGAAAAAGGTTCCTTACGCTTTACAGCATAAGATTCTCCTCTTATTCTCATAAATTTTGGTCAAGAGGGTCTGTAATAATACTTTTCATGGCAGAAAAGTATGACATCTCTCCGTATACTTGATCATATTAACAGCTTTTGAAGGTATTGTTTAGAAATCAAGGAAGATCACAAAGTAAATTAGTCTCAAGTTTCAGTGGTACTTGAATATACAAAATAGCTGGGAAGCATACATTGCAAAAAAGAAAATTCACCTTTTTTCAACTAGTTTTTTCCTAATTTAATCAGTAAGTACTGACAGTCAGTACTTCTCTAATGATGCCGACGTCTCAGGCAATGCCATTATGTTTCTTCTTGAAATATAAAATACGTTAAAAAGGAACTGTGTAAAAATAGCACTAAGATTTAACATTCTCAAAGAAGCTGTGAAGTGTGTGAAAGTCATCTGTGCGTTCCTTCAGTGGCAGGAAGAGAAGAGAATGGGAAACATCAACAGCAGGTCTCTCACAGTGAGTTTGCACAAACTTCAGTTACACCAGGCAGTCAGCTGCTGTCTTGCACTTAGACTTATGGCTGGACAGGAGAGCAGCAATACATAATATGTTTTAGGCTTTTGGATCTTTTTGCTGATACCAAAATCTGATACCAAAAGCTAAGCCACTGCACTCGCTTTGATGGGTTTTAAATTGAGAAAGTAGCACCAGGAAAGCATTAGCGTAAACTCAGATGAATCTTTCTGTTTCTAGTGGTGCTATAAAGATCACTTCACACCTTATCAGGAACAATACACACACATTAATTAATGGCAGGGGCTTTCTATTCCTTGTAAATTATATTTAGCCTCAGAATGTGAATGCTATTCATTTATGACTGAAATAACAGAGCGGCATCATTTCCACAGTAATTTCAGTTCATTCAGTGACATTACCTACATATAATTATAAGGTAATTGTCAACATTTGTTACCACGTGAATACTGGTTTTTCTTGTCTTCTATAGATAGGAATATAGAATGTTCTAGTCACGATCACCCCACATGGGTAAGGATTACAAGAATCAAATTGACAGGACATGTCTGTTGCTTCAAATGAACAATATAATCTGCACTTAAAAAACTGAAAAAGAAAGTGAATGTGTTATCTGAAGTTTTTTTCATGAGCTGAGGAAAACTATGCCTAAAATATTCCCACTTCTCTTTTTCAGATGTAATATTTTTTATTTTTGATCAAGCTGGGGTTAAAAAACAAATAAAACCAAAATCTCTTCTTTGGTAGTTAGAAGGAACAACAACAAAAAAAATTACAATCTCTAAATTAGGTATTTGAAGGGGAAATCTGCTGAAGGTTATAGAATGATTCCTCCCTCCTTCCTTCCTTCCTCCCATTTTGTCTTTTACAAAGTTTGGTTTAGATTTTACGGAAACAGCAAAGCAAAATACCAAGTCACATTCAGCAGAGAGAACTAAATTCTTATTATGCATGAGCAGGTAACAGGGTGTTTTAGGAATGTTTAGTGGATAGTTCTGCCAATAGAGAACTTCAGCCTAGTGTACACACTCCCACTGAAGGGTGGGGAGAGGTTATTCCTCTGTTTTGAGGCCAGCATTTATACTTCCTGTAGATACCAGCTCGCCTCTCCCCCTGAGATGGTCCATGTGGGGTTCCCTGTTCCTTAGTACATCCTTGAAAACCAAACCCCCAAGGCATAAGAGCAGTATCACAAAGCAGGTTTTAATTATACATAGAAAAGTGGAAGACTTGAGGAATAAGAAGCCCTGATGAGCAGGAAACAATTGATTGGCCACAACAACCAAGATAACACAGCAGACACATTACACATGATACGCAAGATCTGCTGTAAAGAACAGATAGAAATCACTTGCTCTTAATAATCCCTGCTACTCTCCCAACTCTGTACAGATAGCTGCTGCCACTGTGTCATTCTCCTACTGATGGTTCTTAAATATAGCACAGGACCGATGTACAGAACAGCTTGTATACACAATCCGTACATCCTGTGTCACAAGTGGTACTCCAGCCCAAGGTACCAATATATTGTGAGCATACTGCCTGTGGTTTCTCTCACGGAATGCACCACTTATTCATGACTTCTCCAGGTTTTCCTTGGTAGAACACATTCTAGTAGAGTGCACTATAGCACTATATGTTTAAAAAAGGACTCGTCTACTAAACAAACTTCTCTTACACAGACTTCTCTAAAAGCCGGACAAAAGCATTCAAGTTCCATTTAGCAATTTTTGTTTTCCTAAATTTCCCTTTGCCTTTTTTTCCCCTTAACCACCCTGCTGGCTGGAATCTGATCTTATCCACAAAGACATTTGCTGGCAGGGACAAGATTAAGTTGCCAAATTCCTTTTTCCACATGTGATTGAGCCCCACGCTAAAGCTTATGATTGCTGTTTAACTAAAGATCCTTAAAGAGCTTTTTTCATTCTGAAGTTCAGTGGACGATGGCTTTTGGACAAGTTCACCTCTGATATTAGCCTCACCAGCAGCAAATAGTTGCAATACCAGGGTAATGCAAGAATGGACAGAATCACCAGCAGTGAAGAAACAGACCTGAGAAAAGATGACATACAGCTATTCTGTTAACACCTACATTTCATTTTCAGTGAAAAGAAACACTCTGCAAAGACTGAAAAGTGTAGTCTTCTTCTCAGGACCACGGTGCAAATGTCTTTAGCTTGTGCATATTTTGCAAATTAACTATGACCTAAGTGAGACCTTAATTTCCTCTCCAGCTGATATGTTTGCAA
Source organism: Scolopax mira (assembly GCA_004320125.1). Taxonomy (NCBI): domain Eukaryota; kingdom Metazoa; phylum Chordata; class Aves; order Charadriiformes; family Scolopacidae; genus Scolopax; species Scolopax mira. The sequence goes on from BJBW01001380.1 coordinate 39,173, forward strand.
ATGAAGAGGGCGGACCAGAGCCTGACTGGGTGATTACAGAGCGTGAACAGTTTGCAGATTTTCGTGACCTCAACAAGGATGGAAAGATGGACAAAGAGGAGATTCAGCACTGGATTCTCCCACAAGACTACGATCATGCACTAGCTGAAGCCAGGCACTTAGTCTATGAATCAGATGTAGACAAGGTACTTAGTGTTCTAGTATACTTTTAAAAATAGTTAAATAAGATATTGTGGGCATTTTTTTGTTAAACTTAGCACTTTGCAAAAACTCTTCTCTTTAGTACAGTTTAAATGGAATTTTAGAGGCTAGAATTACTAGTGTAGTAATGTATCAATGCCAATTTCAGCTGCTAGGGTTAGAATCAAAGTAAAAGTAAACTACAGGTTATCAACTGTAGAAGTCCCCTTGTCTTTCATAAGGTTAGATAAGAAATTATTTATCATCTTGAACCTGGAAGTTCTAACACAGTAGAAATACTTTTTTTTTTTCCTTTTAAGAATGGTCTATATTTGTATGCTATATTAGACTGACAGAGAAAAAGAAAAGATACGCTACAGAGGAAGTAGCAAAAAACCCCATTTCTATTATCAAATACACATTTTTGACTTAAAGACTATCTCAATACATCCACTTTCTCTAATGTGTGAGGTTAATTGTTCAGTAGATCCCAGATGATGATGTGATGCGAGCAAATTTGGAACCTGAAAAGCCAAAACACTCTTGCATAGAGAGTATAAATTGCAAGCATAAGCAACCATCTTTGACAAAGTATACTAGAAGATTTTCATTTTTACTGTCAGGAAGGCAAATCCAAACCAGGGGGTAAAACTGCATACCAGGTAACTCAACTGCCAAACAGTATATGGGTTAATTACTAAGACCTTTCAATTAGCAGTTTGACACAACTGAAGCCAGTGGGACTTTTGTTTTCCACTGGGGTCCGAATTTCAGTCGCCATGACAGCTACAATGATTCCTGAACCTGCAGTCTGCTGCTTTGAACAACTCTCTGTTTCTCAGGGCTCTCGTAAGTCTGTGCTGGTGTGTCTTTTACTTAGCTTTGAAAATGTTCTTACAGAGATTCTATTTTCCTTCCACCAGGATCAAAGACTAACGAAAGAGGAGGTTCTAGACAACTGGAATATGTTTGTCGGAAGTCAAGCTACTAATTATGGGGAGGACCTCACAAGAAATCATGATGAGTTATGATACAGTGTACCTGCCAATATACGCAACAGACCTATTCTCCACTTCACTGAAATCCCTGTGTCCATCCCCTCTTTTTGGGAAGGTGGGCAAGGGACACACTCACAACTGAATGACTTGCATTAACGTATTTTTAACATGCCAGCTTATTACCTCAGAAACTGTATAGAAATAGCTTTTTACTCTTTTCACATGCTTAAAAACAATATCTAATTACTACAGATTTATTTTGGGAAAAAATAAAAAGGTAACTTCTTAATAGATTAGAGTCTGACATGGAAAAGGCACCTCTAGAACATAATTGCAAGGATCTTTAATAATGAAATATTTTCCTCAAATACACGTTTTTTACTATAGTGAAATGCAGCTAGGGTTAGAAAGGAACCTAATGTTTCAACAGACTAAGTTAAAGACGTTTTTTCGAATAGCATATAACAATTTATTCTTTGATCCTCCTATCCATAGAAAAGGTTTGACACCATAAGATCCACAACCTTTTTCTCTACACTCTTTTTCTCTCCCAGTTTGGGCCAGAGATGCTGAAGAAGGTATCCAGCAGCCCTCTGGTTCATAGCTTTACGAGTGCAACATGTACAACTGGCCCTTCTCTCTACCCCCATCACGGTGCAGAGAGAGCACACACAGCCCAACAGTGTGTGCCAGAGGGTAGTAGAGCTCCTCCTGACAGCAGAAAAACACACAATTGTTTGGAGGCTGTTGGTTATGCCGTTTCCTGGGAGGAATTATGCCACATGGAGCATAATTTGTCTCATGCTTTTCGCACTTCACCCAAGCCATACTCTTGTTCACACAGTGTGAATGGCAGCCGTTCTGTGATGGAGAAAGAATGAGACATATCACCCCTCTGGGCCTTCTGTCTTCCGTACCACATAAGAGGACAGATTTACACAGCTAAAATTCTGGTTTTGTGTGTATATACGAATAAGTACGTGTTCATGTAGTTGCTTCAGTAAGACAGCTTTCCTCCTAAAGAAAGGGGTAAGCTTTCAACACAGGTGCTTTCTTTTTTACTGTATAATGGGAGCTGTTACGTGTATATTTTTATATACCCAACTTAGATAATGTGGTTGTTTTTAAATGTACTGGTTTTAAAATAAGCACAATAAAACCAATACTTCTTTTTGATACTATGAAGGTGCAATAACACTAACACACTACTATACTAATACTAGGAGATTAGGTCTCCACAACTTGGCTCATTTGCAGGTTCCTTGAAGGTTTGGTGTACAGCATCGCACAACTGGTGATAACACAACCATCCAGAGAGGAGCTTTTAGACTCCCAGGTTGTGATATACTGCAGCAATTTAACAAATTTGTGAAAATCATCATGAGACAATACAGAACTGTGACGTCCATAGACAGTGTCACTGATGTACAGTCACGTAATAACTGTGGTGAAATGTTATACATCTTTCAGTTGAAGATAATTAAATCTAGGTATTAGAGCCTGGCAGAGATTACATGTTCTTTCTAGCACAATTATTAAGCTTTTGGTGTGCGTTTCTTATAGCATTTCCAGCAGTGTCTGTGAAAAGTCCCTACCTCTTCCACTAACACACGGTAGGGCAAATGTCATAAGACATAAGCGAACTCATTTTGCTCTTTCAGTACCCTCAAGTTAAATAAATCTGAAAATGCAGTGGTATATGAGAAGCAATAAAATTGTAGCTTGGCACATGTAGAAGATTATCTGTTTTGTTCATGACTTGGATTTAGAAAGGTTATTTGTACTCAATAACCCTAACAATCTCGAGACCTTTTTTTTTAGTTGTCCCTTCATAAAATACATACATTATTATATTTTAGTAAGAGAATTGCAGTACTTTCTCTACATGCAGATTATCTTCTGCTATTTCAGGAAACAATACCTTAGAAGACCTCAAAAAAAAAATAATCTTGTTTCCTGTAAGTGAAACTGCATCTCAGACAGGATACTCAAGCCAAGGATTTTCACTGGAGCCCAAGGGAAGGTTGTTTGATAACTCTTGTTGAAATTCAGTGGGAGTTGGGTGCTGAGACACTAAGCATCGTTGCCTTCAGCTAACCATGACGCTTCCAAATCCACTCTGTTCTGTCCCAACAAAGAACTGCATCTGAGCTTTGACAAGCAATCACATTTTCTTCCA
>BJBW01001380.1:42600-71425 GCA_004320125.1 Scolopax mira
GAGTAGCAATGCTAAAATCACAGGACTTAGTCATGCAAACTGGAACTAGAAATTTAGACCCATAGTATTTTACTGTGAGATTTTTTACAGCAAGAATGGTACTCACGTAAACTATATCCAGCTATGAAAAAAAAGCACATATGCCAATTAGAATGAGGTTTACAATAATCAAATTATTTATTAATAATGGGTAATGGGGTCATACTAAGATTGTCAGCTTTCTTATAAAGCAGAATATAAAACCTTTTTTAGAGAAGTATCGCTGATGTGATTTCACTGTAAAGGTTACCCTCTTTCTGCAGCTCTTCATAGTGTTTCACTTTCCAACATTCAGTAATGCACAGTACATTTTGTGCACTAAATTTTCCTTTCTAGCTCAATGCACTAAGGAAGAGTAACTCCAAAAGAGACTAGAGCTTCTGGGTTTAAATTTAACACTATTTAAAGAAAGCAAACCTTTGCTAGGGGATATAACTGTTAACATTGTGATTTTTCAAGCCTAAGGTTTCTAATGGGGTTTGACTGTTCCAGAGATAACATTTGTTTTCCTAGGTAACATGTTTCAAGTCATATTATGAGCAAATGTTACAAAATTTTAGTGTAATGTGAAATACTGTAATGTCAGATAGCATTATCTATCTGCTTAATATGACTAAAACCATTAATTGCTGGGAGCCATACTTCATCCCAGCAACATGAAAATCCATTTTGTGCCTATCTTGTCAGTTATTGCCGATTTTCTTAATGAATTGTGACATAGTGAAATTCTGTTGGGAAATGTGTTTATATATTTCCAATTGCAGGTTCTGTAATGTAACTCTTATTACATAGATCCTCCATTAACTCAATGTTTTCATTATGCCTATGCCACAACATATCAAACATACCTTACTTCGATATCTGGAATAGCCATTATTACTGCACATGCAGTTTTAATTATTAGAGTTTATGAAATGTTCATTGTCTTATATTTCCATTTAATGATTCAATCAGGTTAAATCTGTCTCCTATTCCAATCAAGGTACTGTACACAACTCTCTGAGGAAAGGAGAATGCACCTTGTCCTGGTCTAATTACACTTAGACAAGTGTCTTAAAATAGTTGCATAATGCTTTACTATTTGCACTGCAAGAAGGTGATCTTGATCCCAGTAAGTTAATGGCAGAACTGCTAGTCCCCATTATATAGAGGGACTAAGGCCTTGGCCACTCAAAGGCGAGCAGAATGATGGGATGGTGTGACATGAGGTTAGCAATAACCTTATGACCATCAGATCCTGATCTCCTTATTCTGAACACTAACTTAAGAATTTAGGCTAATTCATACCCATGTAAAATATTTAGGGTTTAAGTCAACTTCATGGAAGACACTGTCATGTTTTACTGGTCTGTTCAAGTAAACTTATCCACTTAACTGAGCAATGGTGGTGTCACTACTAGACAGTGAGTTACTATTAGCAAATGGAACTGGTTTCACAGGAGGGCAGAAGGAGCCACAGAAAACATTTCAACATGAAGCACTTTGCAGAACCTGACTCAGCTTGTAGTCAAATACTTGGAACCATCCACTACTAATAAACAGTGCCCTTCTCTTTTCATCACCCCAATTTAATGTGTGCTATATTCTGTTTCATATGTTTAGCAAGGTGCATATTAACCATGTTCATTAATTACAAAGGAAGAATTTAGGGTTATTTTACATCAAAGTTTCAGGCACCAGTAAGACTGATGTCTCTCAAACTCACATGCTGTATAGATTATTCCAAACATGAAGAATTTCAAATCAACCTCAAAAGAAAAAGATACTAGCTTTCCCATAGTGTGAAACAGTGTACAAGGGACATGCGTGCATTATGTGACACAACAGGCAATTTCACACCTGCATTCTGTCTCTCCACAGGATAAAGTAAAATATCTTCAACAGATGGGAGCATCTCTTCACTATGCCAGTGACAAGAATACAATTATCATGTATACGCATAACTATTCCTATTGATAATTAAGGGATATCCATCTCCAGCACAAGTATTGGCTCTGGTGATCAGAATTCTGGAGCTCAGTATCATATAACACACATTTGTCATTTTTCTTGTGGAAGAATTTGTTTCATAATTGGTCAGACACTGGAATAGGCTGCCTAGGGAGGTGGTTGAGTCACCATCCTTGGATGAGTTTAAGAGTCATTTAGATGTGGTGTTGGGGGATATAACATAGGGGAGAACTTTGTAGAGTAGGGTAGATGGTTGGACTCAATGATCCCAAGGGTTTTTTCCAACCTGGATGGTTCTGTGGTTCTATCATCTGGTCAGCTAGCATTTGAAGTTTTGGTATTTGCTTAAAGTGTTTTGTAGTTGGCCTGACAGACGTGAGGTTGGCCACATTTCTGTTTTGAAACTGCCATGTATCTGAAATTCCAAGACGGCAACATAGAACAAATCATGCTATGATACAGAATCTGAATAGTAATTACAGGTGACAATATATTAGGAATGCTAATAGCTCATCATATCAACAAGATTTTAGATACACATCAAGATGCTTTCACAGTTAGGTGGCAAATCTTTTCTTAGTTTGGGAATAGCTTGACAACAACCTTCAAAATAAAACTCCATTGGACCAATGACTGTACAGAAACAATGAAAAATTAGTATAGCTTTTGAAGACATACCTTAACATGCTCAGTAAGGCTCCTTGGTGCTTTTGTGGATGGTGTCACAGAAATATGAGTTGATAATCCCAAAGCATGCCACATTCTCAAACATTTCTGCTACAGCACTGCCCAAGAAACAGCCATCACTGAAGACGCTGCATTTGTACCCAATGGATTGCTGAGGTTTAGGTAAAAATAAAGCTACTCCAGCACGCACTGTCTTCTCCCACCTAACGTTGCTGCTGGACTCTGAGGAAGTTTGATAAGTGCATGGTAACAAATGCTGTGTTGGTCACTACAAATCCCACCGCTAGAACTGAAATTAAGCTGGTTGCCAAGGCTGTAGTACCTAGGGAAAAAAAAAACAAAACACACCATAATTCTAATTATCTGAGATCCCAAGAGCATGATGTTCTGGGAGGTAACTTCTGTTTGGTTAAAAGACAGTGAATCTAATGTTTTGGGAGTGAGAGATTTCAGCATTAGATCAAGTGTAAGGTAACACAGACATACAGAAAATAGTATTGGCTAGATTTATAGGTTAGATACCTTCCCCGTAAATTTCTCCCAATGCCCCTCCCCACCACCCCCCCCACTTTAAACTCAGCTAAACTGAAGTTCTGCTGACATTGTTTTCACTGCATCTCACAAGGCCTTGGTTGCTGGGACACAAAATAAAGGATTACTAGCTGAGAATTCACTAAATGAAGAAGTGCAAAACACATTCAGATAGCTAAAGCTTCCCGAAACCTGTAGTGGTTTCATCTAAATGTTATATTTTAAAAATCACAGGGAGGATTTTCTCATTCTTAGAAATTAATTTCTACTCATAGCAAATTCTATGAGCAGTAGAAATGAAGGGAAAAAGTGGCTGAAGAGGTGTCCTAGAATGTAACAAAACCAAAAGCTTCTCTTCTCCATTCCTGCTCCTCAAGTAGAAGATTTGGCATCAATTCCTTTGCCTGAGTCTTCTTATTCTTTCTTTGTCCTCAAGTTTTAAATTCAATTAAAAGTACAGACATAACATTCCTGGGAAACCCCAAACCTCACTGATAACTTTGAAAGGCTTTATGCTGAAGAAAAGAAGCTTTCACAACTATTACATCTGCTCTGATCTGGATACAGAGAAGTATAGTTAAACAAGGAAATCAAAACCAAGATACTATAAAGTATTATTCCATTATTTAAACAAAAAGATGTCTATCATGGAACAGACAGATTTAGGGGTATACCAAGTTGGAATATTTATTTTACTACCAAAACATTTAAAAGTGAACTTTATATAGGAAAAATATTTGCATACTTCTAGGTTACAGATTACTGTTTCCCTAGAGATAATAAATGCCATAATTTGTAATTGAGTTTGGTCAAACCAGCACCTTGTGAAGCAAATGCTTCCTGCATTGGTCTTTAAGTGTAGTTGCATGACCCTTAAAATTCTAGAGTACCTTCTTGAGCTAACAGTGAAACCCCACGACTGTATTCCAAGGCTGCTTGCTCAATTTCTTAATAAAAGAACTGTTATATCAGCTCTACAATTGCTGCATGTGCTGGGTGCACAATTTGGAAATTTTCAATTATCACAAAGAGGTTATGAAATTATTGCAGTATAAAAAGGACTTTTCAAAAGCCTTGCCATCAATTAGCATTAGGCTTATAGAACAGTTATGTAGATATCTGAAAGGCTATAACAGTTTTTTCCCCTCCTGTTGCAAGGAAGTAAATTTTTCCACATTTGCTACCCCAAAACTTGTAAAAAGGAAGTTGCATTAAAATGGGATAAACCTGATATATAAATATCAACTGTTATATACCATTTAGATCTAACCAAAGTTTATTCAAATAATCTGTGTGTCACAACCAGGAACTTGAGAACAAGGTGTGTTTTCCCCCTAAATCAGACTGTATCAATGGAGCAGCTTAGCAGCATATTCAGAGAATTTTCTAGAACTATAGTGTAAATAAACATTAGCTTGACAGTGGTAACTGAGGTACAAAATGCAGTCAATATAGACAAGGAGGCCCCCCCTCAACTATGGCTTCAGAAGGTATAATTATGGGTGCATAAAGCAGACAGTACAAATATCCTCTCTTTATGTTTCTGTATATGTTCCTTCACAACATATACAAACACAGCTGAAATAAAACAGGCAGGATGAAGAGCAATGAGAAACAACGTGATAAAATACCACCTTTAAGATGTACTTTATTCAACTGGAAACAAAACATCTTAAAAGGTGATAATGCTCTAAAAGCTATTTAACTCACCAGCCAAATCACACTGACCAGAATCTAATTTATTCCTTGTCCTGTTTAGCAGATGCTTAAAAGATCAATATAGTTGTCTCTGTAGATCAGCATGAAATATTAACCAGTCTGAGTGTTCTGAAGCTTTTTACAACAGAGTCAGTCTCATTAAACATTAAGCAGCCTTGAAATATAAATACAAAATAACTATTAGCTTCCTATCCTTCAGATACAGAACAAAGGAAGCTCAAATGGAGGAAGCAGGAGGAAAAAATATTAAATGAACTGGGAATTCACAGAGAAGTTAACTTAGGAAAGCTGTCAGTATAAATTGACTCAATCAGATACACTTTAACAGAAGGAAAGATAATATTGCAATATCAGAAGTATATCACCCTTTATATTTGCTATAAGCCCACTCCACAGGTTCAGTGAGAACAAAACAGTCTTCTTTTTTCTTTGCTTTTCATTACTGTCTGGTATGTTAAAAATATCTGGGCAATACAGCAGAAAAGTTTCAGGTTCACTAAAGGGAAATGTCAGCTTTGCAAATCACTGAAAGTAAACGGACATAAACTGTCAAAATAAGTCAGCGAAACAGCGTGGTTATTGTCAGGGCAGAACTCAAATCTGCAGTACGAGATGTGGCTAAAGGTTATAGACAATATAGAAAGATGGCTCTACTATGATGTACAGATCAACTAATTTAGCTAAAAACGCTGCTTCATTTTAACATATGCAGCACATTTAATGCCTTTCTCTCCCAGTTGTCTGCTTGCTTTATTATTACTGAGTACCAAAAGTGAGGAATCAAATTGAACCTCACACAGTACTGCCTTTACCACTGCAGAGTCTGGCAGGGTTTACAGAGGAGCTTTTGATGCGGCTTTCTCATTGCTACTTCTTCTAGTATTGTCTGGTATTGACATTGGACCAGACATACCAGTGTTAGAATTTATTACAGCTGCCTTCTCTCAACCCGGCGAGATGGTAACAGCAAGAAATAAAACTGTAGGATTCATTCCCCTGCAGAGATACTGGATTTTGTAAACAGTATATTGAGCCATTAAGTTAGAACTATCAAATTCTCTTATCCAAGATGTTGGTATGAATACCATCAATCAGTCATTGCAAGAACCATAAGGAGTTGAGAGTGAAACCAAGAAACTAATTCAGTACACCTGTAGGCAAAGAAAAATATTTTTAAAATAGATATTTTTAAAATTTTATGGCATAAGGCATCAGTGCACTCACATAGAGAATAAGTGTATCAGACACATTAAGAAATGATATTCAAACAGCATTTGACATTGGGCTATTTTTGCTGCATTCTCAGAATAGAACTGAAAATATATGTTTGCATTCCACTGCATAGTTTTATACTTTCATACTTTCACTACCTGCATGCTACACTGTTAACAGGCATTGATTAGAATAGTATCAAAGCAAATCTTTTAAATTTATTTGCACGACAAATTTTCAGATGTGCTTTGTGGATAGGGTTACACCCATCTCCAAAAACACATTTGAAAATTAAATTTAAAAAGGCATTTAATAGGAAAAGTTTTCCACATTGTGAGCAAAGCCTGGCGACTTCCAACTTAGTCAAAGGGGTGAGTCCCAGCCTAACTGCAGCACAGACTCAAGGAGGGCAAGCAAAACCTTAGATTTCCTGTACCCCCTTTAGTTCTGCAGCATTACCGCCTTGCTCCTGGTAAAAATCAGAACAATCTCAGATAAAAAAAAACTAAAACAACAAAAAAACCCAAAAACAAAACAACAAACAAAAAAAACCCCAAACCAGCCTTGTGTTCTCAGAGGCACAGTCATTTCTTTCCTGTTATGCCTTTTTATTGATGCATGGGGAATACACAGAGCTCCCTCCTCAGCTCCACTGACATTCACATTTCAGTCACTCGCATTTCTTACAGCCACAAAGAAGCACAATGAAGCCATGAGAAGGCACATGGATGAGGCTGTGTGATGCAAACAGGAATGCACACAATTCATGTAACAGTTTAATGATCACTGTGTGGTGCCTTGCTGGCTTCTTTAATCCGAGTGCTTCGCCTAAATTTCAGGTCCTACAGGTTGTTTGGGAAGAAGGGTAATTGGCCAGTAGCGTCAAGCATTTCTTTGATACGATGGAACAACACAGAGGAGTTGAGCGAGACAGAGTTTTCGTGCTGAGATTGCCACAACTCTTTTATCCAAAAATCCTCTTCTCCCAAGGGTATGTTCTTTCATGTGTGTTCTGGTTCCAGCGGTGAGAGCGCGGCTGCACGGTTCTTTGTTGCCATCTGAGGTTAAACCACGACAACGTGTTATCCTTGTAGCTCACCGAGCTCCTGTCGTACAGGAAACGAGCCAAACACTGGAATTAGAAGGTCACCTAAGTGCTATGAAATTGGCATTGAGACTTCGGGTAGAACAAGCAGGCACAAAGATGGGGACATACAGGCAGCAACAGTACTGCAAAGGGAAAGGAATTAGCTATCCAACTGCTCTCAAATCAAACCTGTGTCTTGGCACAGATGACATCTGTTTCACTTTTTGTCCTCTGCCCCCCTTGAAAATTTGAGAAAGATGAAAAGCACTCTTGCTAAATTTACTGTAAATATCTACTCAGGCAAGGTGTAACCATCTGCTTTGATCTAGTTGCACTTAGAGTTCTCTTAGACATCCATCTAAACCCAGTTTGTGGAATGCATTCTTTGAAGTCTCTTTATACAAGATTTTTCTGCCCATCCCCACAGTTAAAACTTTTAACTGTACAGTCCCCCATTACCTTATTATAACTATATCTTTTTTTCTGACAACAGATTTTCCCCTGCACATGCTCAGCCCAAAGCAGAGCCAATACTCCACTCCCTCCCCACTCCAATAAACTCCAAGTGACTCATCTTCACTTTCAAAGCTCTTCACAGCCTCCAGTTCCCAATATCCTTGATTTCTCACTCACTGATGGAAGTTTTATTCCTATCATTCACCACAATGAAAAAAGTTTGTTTTTTAAAGGACAAATAGAAGCTCAAAATTTTGTGCATATGTTCCCATGCTGTTCCTCATATTTGAGAGGGTTTCCTAAATTTCTAGTTGGTACACAGTGCCGTCCCCAAAGCTCTCCTCATCCATGACGTCTTCTAAAAATGTAATCACAACCAGCATGTTATGTTGTGGTTGGTGTTGGGTTTTTTTTTTTTAATTGGCAAGACAAAATGGAGAGGAAGAAAAGCAGCTCTCTAATAGACCTATTGACATTTTAGAGGGTGAGGAGGAAGAAGCCCTTAGGACTTCCACCAGTCCTGGGTGTCAAACACACCCTGCATGCATTCCTCCTTTTGCCTCCACTCGTGTGCTTTCCCTTGTGCTGTAAATTCTTTGGCAATGTCTTTTGGTTCAGTGCTGGTACACTGCTTAGGACAGTGAAATTGTGCCTCATGACTTGGATTCCTAAGAGTTACAGTAATACAAGTAATAAAACAATCACAGTTTTAATTTTGACTAAAATGCATACCTCAAGACAACCAAACCATGAAGAAATAGCATACAAAGGAAAGAGAGAGAAAACAATCATACAGATCAGAATGGCAGACCACAAATGCATGAAACCTCACATAGTGTTAATCGGTATGGTTCCAAAAAAAAAATATATTTTATCTCTCTCTATTTTAATGTACTTATGCTCATTTACATCCACAGGCACTGTTTCGAATAAATTTGGCAGTAAACAGTCCTCCTAGATAAAAAAGGAACACTGAGTAAAGCATCCCTATACCATTTTTTTGCTGCTGTAGAGGACACAATGATTTGTGTGCAGAAGCATATGAAAGACAGACGAAGAAGCAAATTATCCAGCTGTTTCAATTAAAATAGAATAAAAAAGTTTACATATATATGTATATTTCTTTCTTTCACTGAGGCCTGTAAAGATACACTGGCACTGTTGTAGCTTTCCATTACCTCTAGAAAAACTGAAAAGCTATTTAAGATCAAGATAAGGATGGGTACGCACATATCAGAGGGCAGTGAGAATGCCATCAAAACATCAATAGGAATATAAGAGCTCTTTTGGAACATTCTAATAGAAATCTATGACCTACTCAAAAGCCTTTGAAACTCTACTTACGAGAGGGCAAAAAGAAGAGAGGGCAAAAAAGAAAAAAAAGAAGCTTCTGGAGCATATCTTCTAATTAAACTTTTTTTTTCCTGTAGGAGTTAGATGATTATTTGATACATATATAATTAGATACAAAGACACATGATGAACTACAAGCAGCAAATCACTTATTATCTTGAAATGTCTGATATTCTTCAGTATGTTTATGTTCAGAAGGCATCATGCTAGATTTGCAAACAGGCTGGAAAAAACTAATTAGAACTATCTATTGTTGAGAAATGTTAATGCAGAATGGAAGGCATTTAAAGAATGGTAACAGAGTTTAAAATATAAGTTCATTCCAGTAAATCAGTGTCAAAATGACAAGAGAAGCCAACATGGCTCAAGATAGATATGTGGAACAATACATAAGATAAACAAAAAAGCTTTTGAACCCATACACAGAATATGAGAAGTGAAAGATTTGATTAAGTATTAAAAGAAAAAGGCTAAGCCAAATGAAACAAATCCAAAAGTGAATCATACAGCTCAAAATCTCTCAGTATGAGGGTTTTTTTCTGGTTGGGTTTTTTAATTTTTATTTTATTTTTAAATCAGGACAAGCCCCAGAAAAATAGGAATTCACTTTCTAGAATGACAGTGAAAAAGATCAAACTAGAATATACTGATAACCAGAAATATTTAAAGAATTAAATGGTAACTATTCTAAGATATAACTGTATTTCGTGCAACATACCTGAACAAGGGAATTTTAAGGCTTTTCTCCACCTTTACTGTTTTTTTTTGTATCAATGTGAATCATGCACTGACAGCACTCACCAAGAGCAAGTGCTTTGACTCATGTTCAGACAAACTGAACTAGCAGCAGAGGTGATCTCCGTGTGAAGTATCATCAGTACGGAACCAACCTCACCTCTGCTGGAGCAGGCATTTGAGGGGCAATTCCTTCCCTTGGCTTTTGCAGTTATTGCTCCACATCTTCATTCAGCATGAGTGAAGGTAACAAGCTCTTCTTCTCACAGACTTTAATCACTGACAGAGCCATACAGATTTCCTGGTTCAGGTCCTTCAGAAGCTTTGGAGGAACACAGGGCTATAATTCATTGCACACAGTCCTTCCCCATCTCAGCCCCAGAGCATTTCCAGCGTGTTGCTTCTGGTTGACAAGAAGGCAGATGGCACAGACCATGCCAGTCCTTCACAAGGACTGCCCCAGTAACCTGTTGCAAAGCAAAGGGGCTTTAGCAGACTGTTCTGGGTTCTTAACCTGTAATAAAGATAAAAAGTGGAAAGGCGAATTTTCTTATGACAACGAAGCTCTACTGAATTAAAAGACCTATGATAGCGCTGTTTCTTGCATGATTTGTCTAAGTAAATTTTTAAAAGAAACAATTTAAAATTACCAGCACACTGGGAGTTCTATAGATCTTCCTTAATCTTTCCTGCAAGGCTTTCCATAACTTTGAATTTACATGTAAAGTAGAGCTATATCCTAAAAGACTTCACTGCTATTTTAATCTGAGCTTTCTGACTTTGATTAGACAACTAAGCAAAGGATGCATGCAATATATTGGCATATCCTGATGTCAACAGAATGCACTGCTTGATCCCCTGGTGATATGACCTATGCCAACTTTTTCCTGGTACAGCTTATTTTCCCTACCAGCTCAGTAGTAGCAGTCGACCTTTCTCATTTACCCTCCTACATGAACAGCCCATGGCAGGGAGTAGGGCTGTTATGTCCCTTTCTTCCCTTGCAAAAGGATGCAAAGCAACTTGTAGCTGAGCCCTAAGGAAGGCCACAGACTTTTGCTCCAAGAGAGCAAAAAAAGTGGGAACAGGAATTGAGAGTAGTCTTTGCTGACACTTTACAAGTTCATGTAGTTCAGGAGAGATCCCTGGAGGCAAGAAAGAGATCATCATAATGCCATTAGTTGAAGAAAAGCTTGGGGATACTAAAAACTTAAGTAGGGAAAACTTAAAAATTATTTTAGAAAACCAAGTGAGGGAAATACTTTAAACAAGCACACTAGTGGTTCAATTAAGTGTTTCAGAGATGTCTGTAGGAGAAAATCTCCAAGGACATTACCCCTAGGACAGACAAAGAGAGGCAATGGAAACCTGGTGTGGAAATGCTCAGAATAATTTCCCAATGTTTCACATTGGAAGCTAAATGCATTAAAAAAAATATTTAGAACAGCAAATGTATTCCAGAGGTGTGTACAAAGTGCATTTGATAAGCTGTTTAATTAGGGCAAACAGTGGGTTAGGTTAATAATTTTACAGACAGAAACAGCATTGAGATGCAAAGAAAAGGAAGTATTGACTAATAAGGCAGCTGAGGGGGGATAAGCGATCATTTTTCAATAAAATAATTAGGACATTTGTTGGTGAGAAGACAAGTCTTTGTAGGAAGAAGTCTGCTCATTTATCTATCAAAGAATCCAGAATGAAGACTAAAAGGTAGAGAAAAGTTGTAAGGAAAGCTGCTTTAAATTATTAATCAAGAATTATACTTGGACTTTCCAAGACAAGCACTTTCAAAGACAAAGAATACCACTTAGTGTAAATATTATTTAATTATACTTTTTCTCATTTTTTTTTTTGTTTTAACAAGGTTGAGGTTTTGGGGACCAGAGTGGTGGTAGTGAAATTTAATAATGGATCAGGGAACAGAATTAAAAAGATGAGCAAACTTTATCATATAGATCTTTCTTTTCCAAAACAGGGTTACATTTCCCATAAAAGCTCAAACTGTACAAATGGGTGGTACTTTCAATCCACCCATTAGTGTGCGGTTTTCAGGTGCCAATCCAAGCCCCACGTTTAAGTGCTGACTTATTTAGCAGAGAAATTCAAGATCTTCCTTCTCCACCACTACTAGCACAAAGTAGTGTGCTGCATACTCACACATCCGTTCTCCATGATCATAGTTGGACAGCCTCCTTTTAAAATTAGGTCTGCATTTGCTATTGCCTGGTTCACAGGGAATAGGAGGTTTTTACTGTAACTACAAGCCTTTAGTTCCAGCTGCAGTGCAATGCTTTTAGCTTGGAGGAATCCAGTTTGATTTCTCATGTGTTGAGCAAATAAATATCAGAGGTCACAAAGAGAGAATATATGGGTCTATAGGAGCATAAACCTGGGGGGAAGGAGAGAGACTGAAGACAGCTACCACCATCACAAATAGTAAATAAAAACAAGCCATTTAATGCAGTGTAAAAATACTGACTGCAAAAACTGGTTTTACCCAATGTCAACCAAACTGAAATAAATATTTTAAAAGTCTACTACTCAGTTATTTTCTCAAAATAGCAAACCCACGTAGTCTTTTCCCAAAGATTGGCTCCTAAATACAGTGACAACCACATTCCGAAACAACTAAAAACTCAGTATGATCAAGCACAGTTTGACTGACTCGCAACCCTAGCAAACCAATATACCAGACAACAACCTCTAGACCTCTTCTTATCTGCCTCTTCATTTAGGAGTCACATTCCTAAATGGAACTGCTCAGCTTTACTTGGGTTGGCAGAGGCAGGAGGGTCAAGGAACAGCAGAGGATGGTGCTCTGCACATTCCCCTTGCTGGGCTGGTCATCCTGCACTCTCCTCTGCCTTTGGCAGTGACTAGTGCCTGCAAAATAATGGCCTCAACAGCTTCTTAGGCCACTCACTGTTATAATCTGTATAATAAGTATTAGTTTAGCTTTTCATATGGAAAGTTAATCCCCTAATAACATTTCAAATTACTGAACAGTGTTTGGAAAAAATCATAGCTACCATTCAGAAACCTGTGCTGCAATCAGCTACACAAGATATACAGCATTTTGTAATTAGTGCACACCTTTCAGACTTGGCTAATTGCCTCATGAATTAAAATTGTTCACCCCCCACCCCCCCCTCAACTAGCCACTATACTTGAGAGAAAAAGAAGAAGAAAAGATAAGCTCTATACTTCTAAGGTAGCTGAAAATTCAGTAAGATAACGTCACTGATTTGGTTAATTCCAGATGAACATCAGGTTATTCAACCTAAGTGAATTTAATGATTCTGAACAGGTTGTGCAATGAACGTTCCTATAAATCACTTATAATTGCAAATATAAAAATTAAAATCAGTCTGAAGAGAGATAACAGGGTATTAATGATGGAAAGCAGTTATCTACAGATAGTGGTGCTGCCATTTTAATAGAGACCATTCTGATGAGAAGCTTCTGAACCTCACAGGGACAGCACTAGGATGAAGAGGCTAGGGTGTCTAACACACAAGAGTTTTTAAGTCATTACGTGTGATTAAACACATGTCCAATATACTGGCATAAAAGCTTCACAGTTTCTCTCTAAAACAATGTTCTGTTACATTCCTCAGAAGGACCAAGCTCAACTTGGTTTTGCACACCTCCTCCCCAACAGCTGGCTATTACCCCTGTGCTGAACCATTAATTAGGAGATTTCCTTGCTTTAGTATCCCACGTCAGCATTTTGTATGAGGCAAAGCATTTAATGTAGTAAATTCCCTGGGTAGAGACCATTTTCATATCTCTGAGTGTTGATCAGGTCAACAATGCCATGACCTACTCATAAAAGCAGCTGGAATTACCAAGGTCAGGAGAAGACTTGTGTCCCAGCTTGATGGCAGTGCTGAAGTCCCCAGTTCAGTTGATGGAGAGTGTCCTGTCCTACAACACAGGCTGACAACCCACCATGTCCTCCCCATTCTTTCAAGCTCAAAGGCTTATCTCATTTGCAACTGTTAAAACACAAGAGCTAGTACAACACCTCCAGCCCTGTGGCTCCACAGTCCTCCTGGAAGTTATCACCGCACAACCCATGCAGGGTAAGTATGAAAAACAGCAAAAACATGACTGACTCCAGACCAGTTACAAGGGCACTTCTATTACTTAGAAGAGCAAGGGAAAAATACAGCTTTTACCTTCACACTGAGAAAGGGGAGGGGTCTTCCCCTCCAATTACCCACCACGAGCCTGTAGCAAAGGGCTACACAACAGCAGGAACATGTCCTCTGACCCGGTGTAAACGTGTTTCATCACCTTCTATAGCAGGAAATCTAGCCTTATTCATGGATCTCATCTAATGAAGATGAAAAAAAGCACATTTTAATTGATCTGTGATTTAATTTGATTGAAATTCCTCTTTGGAATTTCTGAAAGATTTCATCTCCTTTTATTTTAGGCCAAAGCTCTTAGGAATATTGAAATATTGAAAGCCACAGTACAGACTTTCAAAATTAGAGATTATTTGAATTTAAATCTAGGAGCCAAACTCACTTACTTTGTCCTGTATTAAGTTTGGAGCCAGGATTAAAACCAGGCTTTTTCTGGTCATAATTTTGATAAGATTGAACTTTTCTGACATTAGCCATTTTTATCAGATTTTGGCTCCAGATGAAAGAAACCTTGCAGGTACAATCATACAGCCAAATGACTAACTGCCACCCTTTGTGCTTGTTAATTATTTCTGGCCACAGCATTCTGTGTATAATGGAACATGGACGCAATACGATGGCTTTGCGCCTTTTTCTTTTTAAATTTGGCTTCTAGGTCAACATTTTGAGAAGTCAACATTTGCTTTGCTGAAAGTCAAGGGATAATCAGCCTGGAACGCCTTGGGTTGTTTTGTATAGGTACTCAGTATTTGCAGCTCCCAAAGACTTTTAAATAGAAATGCGAGACCAATCATCATTACAAAATCAGGCCCAAATGTCTTCAAAATTAATTCTAATTAAAATAGAAACTATTAAACAAATATGGACACAATATTCAAGGGCCAAGGGAGTCAGGTGGATAAAGAGTTTCATCCCTGTGAAAAACACAAGCTCCTTGTCCCAAGCCATTGTATTTTCTTTTATTTTTAAACTTCTTCCTACTTGTCATGGGACAGAGGTATTGAAATCTTTCTATAGTATCACATTAATATCAAATCATTCCGCATCTTTTCTTGTATGATAGTGAAGTGTAGTCACGTTAGCACATTTCATTGTAAGTTAGTAAAAATGAACGTTAATATGACCTGATACTAATCCACCATGACAGAAAATTCCTAATACGATAAAACTTTCATGTCATATTAGTAGAAAAAAGTCAGTTCCTGCCTGTTCCAGGTCACTTTCAATGTTGCCTTTGAGCATAAAGTAATGGCAAGCATTTGTCTGTCTGCAAAAAAGAGTCCCTAGCGCTGTTCAATGGCAAAATAAAATTATATTCAAATGTGCCTTTTTTCCTGTGTGTGACTTAGCCCATTGCAGGAGAATCCTCAAATAAATCATATCAATTAGCACTAATTTCTAAACTCTGAGTTATGCAGAATGTCCCTTATAATGAAGGGCAATCTCGTTTTAAATGGTTGATTTGTGGTATTGAAATTGTATCAGCTGCAG
Source organism: Scolopax mira (assembly GCA_004320125.1). Taxonomy (NCBI): domain Eukaryota; kingdom Metazoa; phylum Chordata; class Aves; order Charadriiformes; family Scolopacidae; genus Scolopax; species Scolopax mira. Next base: position 58,015 of record BJBW01001380.1, read on the forward strand.
AAACAAATATTCAATCCAACTTGAACCCTCTCCTCATTTTCATACCCAGTCTTTGAAAGCTAACAGTCAACCATGGGCAGCAAGTTCAGTGACTCCTTCAAAGCAAATGCCAGGCAGACAAATACTGTTATTTTTTTCCCTACTAGAACCCAGTAGGAGGTCTGGATGAAGCAGAACCATCTCACAGTTGGCTCCACAGCAGCATGCAGCCAGTTTACGGTGGGGCAGCTCGGGGAGGCTTTGTAGGCCAACAACCATGCCAGTTACTCTAGCATGAACATTACCTTCAGTTCTTCAAATTGTTTATATTACACTACCATTACAACAGCTTAAAATCTGATCCCACATCTTCGTCAACTCTGCAATACCTTTACTTGTTTGGAGCTGGATGGAGAAGGAGTCTTACACTCCTTCTGTAAGACTAAAGTAGTAAATCTCATCTGAAACATCTAAATAAGATGATCAGATATCAGCCAAATAAGATAACACATGTAAATAAGAAAGATAAGGAAGTGCTGCTCAGGACTTGTTTACCACTTGACAGAAACTGATAAAAGATTTCAGAAAAATAGCACAAACTTACTACAAAGCTTTGCAAAAATCTCTGGTCAAGCTGAGCCTAAATTATAATTAAACACATTCCTTTTGTCCTTGTGTCCCAAATGAGGAACACCTAGGTCATTCTGTCTCCTGGTGTAAACTGAAATTTAAAACCAGATCTCGATGCCAATTTCCAACAAAATAATGCCTGGTTTTCTTGGTGTAGTCACTTTTTCATTACAGTCCAGTAATCAGACTGCAATAACAGTGGTACAATCAGGTAATCCTAAGAGCTGCAAATACTGAACCTCCTTACATAAGTTGCATAAGTCACAACAGTACATAAGTTAATTTTTCAACACAAAAAGATTTAACTTTATCAACAGAAATACGTACAGACCACAAAAAAACCCAGTGTACTCATTTTACTTCTCTCTGTACTCATTTTACTTCTCTTTCAGAAGAAAAAGAAAGGAACAAAGGGCTCAATTTAAACTACCATAGAATGGTACTGAAGACAAATCATGCAATGGATCAGCTTAGTCTAGATAGCATCCTACAAATACTACTTCAGTTTGTTCTTTCACCCTGATTATTAGATACCCTTCTGTGTTGAAGATGCTAAAATCCCCAAAACTTTTAAGTGACTTCACTGCTGTACCTTAAGAGGAAAAAGAAAAAAAAAAGTTATTCTGGTGGGGAGTGGCCAGGTTACTACAACCCAAAAAAAAAAAAAGTAATTTTCAGTTATGTTATTGCCCGTGAAACGTTACAAGTGCAAAATGTAATTACCTTAATGCTATTTTTGATATCATATCAGCAAATTACACCGAGTCCCTACTGTGACACTTATATCAGGGTAAGAATTATCCTGTTGTGAGTGTCAATCCCAGGGGAAAATGAGGCAGCATAAATGGCTGTGATTCTTGAGCAATTAGCTGCTCCAAGGCTGCAGATACTCTTATTTAAAAGATACTTATAGAATGTTTAACCTGTAAACATCTTGAACATTTACCTCCTATTTGTTTTTTCAGTAATTAAGCCTCCAGGGGATCATCCTATGTAACAAGCATTTCTTCCCTATTTTGCCACCCATTTTTCTTTTTAATCACGAGAAAATCCCTTTCTGCTATTAAGATACACACCATGAAATTTGGAATTGTTTATAATAGCTATGTCTTTCCATTAGTACTAATACCCTAATGCCACAGGACAACCATGTAATGTGCTGAAGGATTATGTAACTTCACGTCGAGCAAGAAGAAATTACAAGTTTCAATCACCTTTGGGAGTTAGTTTTTCAGTTTTCAGAGTTCTTTAAGAATTATTGATGGAAGAGAGAAATACTGATCATTACAGCTAATTTCAGATCTTAAGCATTTAGTCTAGAGTCAGAGACATTGGCCTGAAAGATCCTGTGACTGTGCTTTTGGCTAATGCAAAGACTACATTTAGACATCATGATAAAAGGCACATGATACAAACCAGTTCTGCAGTAGGAGGGCACCAAAGGTATATGCACCTCTTCAAGGAAATTTTATCCACACAGCAAGAGGAAAGTGATATAATACTAGTGCAACAGTACCATATCAGCATCAAATTATTCAACAATATCTATTTTGAACAAACAAATTTTGAAGTTGATATATATACACAATCGAAATTCTGGACTAATGTAGACTTTGTATTTTTCTGAGAGCCAGCCCTCCCTTTAACTGAAAGTAAAAGCATGCATAAACGGACACTTTAAAATTTAAAAAAGCGTGCACTTTCAAAACTATTTTGGCCTCTAAGCACAGACAGGAACATAAACACATTCTGAAAAAAATTCTGAAATCTCTCTTCCAGGCATAAGCAGTAATTTTTTGTAACATTCATTTTATAGACGAAATATAACTGCATGAAAACATCAGCTTATAATTATGTACTTTTAAAAAATTATTATAATATTTTTCCTTAGAAAAAATAACAGTTTCATGACATACAAAGCATCAGTTCAACACCTCAGAATTTCTGATCTAATTCTTCTAAAAGTCATTCTTTTAAACTAAACTGAATTACAACTACTACCACACTTCCATCTTTTTAATGCACTACTGAAGCAAACTGGAAGCATATGCTTTGGTAAACATGGAAATTATTGATTTGTTAAATGTTTTATATGACATACAAGATTCACAATATTATCCATATACATGCTAAGTTATTCTACCACCTTTCTTTTACTATGAGTTCCTTCCTTGACTTACAGTTGCCATACCACTAAGTTTTTCTGCTGCCTAATATCACTGATTTTTCTCATAAAATTAACTCTTTAGCAGATGTGTGGTTTCAAAATAGCAACAAAAGGATCTTTTTACAATAGTTAAAGGGCCTTGAAATACACTGGCAAATGCAATAAGCTCTGTTCCAACTGCTGGGAATTTTAAATCCAGACTTTGGGCTGTTCTTACTAACTGCATGCGTGTCACTACAGCTGCCACAGAGCTCTGTGCTGCTCATGCACACTACAGAAGCTGCCTTGCACCACATTGGTGAGCACTGAGCGTACACAAAAACTTATTTTTTTTTTATTCTGGCAGGACAAGGGTGCTGTTAAAAGCGCAAAGTTATTTGAAAACATCAGGAACACAAAATGATGCACAATTGTGACTTCTGTTGAAACATTTCTGCATTCATTCTTACACTCGCCAACTGCATCAAATTCTCATGGGTTCTATGTAATACAATAAGAAGTTAAGAAGCATAACAGATTTTTCTCAATTTCAAGAAGACCATGAAAACAGGCAGCTTTCACTACACTGTATTTTTGCACTAAGTATAGCAAAGGGTTTGTATTAATTCCATCATGCGAATTCTGACTGCCAATAAAGTATAGGTTCAAATTCTTTTAGTGATCAGTGGAGTTAACTTAGCCTACACTGGCAGAGAAAAATAGAAGGATTAAATGAAAGATTACTCATCATAACGCAATATCTTGAAACAGTTCATGCCTACAGACATCAATAATACCTTTGCATCAGGTATTATTACAACAATACGTACAAACATCAATTACCTTTAACATACCAAGAGCAACCTGCTCTAGTGGCAGGTGTCCCTGCCCACGGCAGGGAGGTTGGAACTAGATTATTTTTAAGGTCCCTTCCAACCCAAACCATTCTATGATTCTATGATTCTAAGAGTTGCGTAAGGCCATGTTTAACATCCCCTTAAGAAGAATAGATAATAACAAATACTTGGGAACTATCCTAATCTCAACAGTATATGAATAAAAAATATGGAAAACTATCACAAATATACATAAAATATTTACATCTTCCTCACAATTTAAATTGCCCAAACATATCTATGATGAAGACAGGCATCTTAACTTTCTTAAATTAGAAAGAAAACAGGTTGTGCATTTTCTATATCTTCCAGATCGCTGACGACTCTTCCCTCTCATGGAACAAGGGACGATCAAGAAATATCTCCCAGAGTGCCCTTCCTGGTCACTAAGACAATGTTCCTCTCACTTAATTTGCATTAATAAGATCCGTGACAGGGAGATTCACAATTCTGAAAATAAATTCACTAAACACCCGTTAAATTAAAATACTATAATTGCAGAAACCTACAAAGCAAAAAGGATTAGGATGCAGCAACTAACAGCTGGATTTTAGCTGTCAAGGTTTTAGAGGGCAATGTCTTTATTTCCTGATAATTAGCACTAAGTGCTGTGTAGAGAGAGAAGATTTTTTTGGACAGAATATAGCTGGTCTTTCTCTTGCTGCTTGATATGTCCTTTCTCTGTATCATCCCATTATCTTCCATTATGCTCTTCTGCTATAGAATCTCTATTTTTAGATGATACTGAAATTAAAAGGGGGAAAGTGCATTTCATGCGACTCGTCCATCTACCAATCACCAATAAATGTAACAACAGCAGTAGAAGGAAACAATGGTAACAGCAGGAGAACTGGTCCCATCTTTAAAATTTGTTGTGAAACAGAATACAGCTTAAAGAATAAGGACGATAGGAGACCCTCACACATCCCTTTGGCACTCAAATCTTTCAGTCTTGTTTTCTTACCCCTGAAAATGATGCAGGTGCTATTACTTATGAAAATATTTATATGCAGTCACTCTCCCAGATAAGCCAAACTTGCTGCCTCAGTTTTTCTTCACATTACATGTTATAATCAAAGAGATTTATTTTTATTTTCCTTTTGGGAGCTACATCATAAATCTAAATATAAATACAATAAGGACTTTCTATAGTTATTAGGAATGAACCTTATATTCTAGGGGGACATTCAAATTAAAAAGGGACAAATCTTGTCAGAAACAGAATACTTTTGAATATTTCATGATACTCCTTATTATACAGTCTACCTGAAAACACGATCATTAAGCAGTGCTTCTAAAACTATCATTATAATTTTAGCAGTAACAAAGATATATATTAAAACAAAATATTTTGTAGAAATCTGTAGCAGAAGTAAAACTTCATATTACCTTAACTGAATGTTTCCTTTACCCTCACCACACATTCCTAATAAATATAGAAAAGGAAAAGTGTTCATGCAAAATACTCAGATGACCTTAAAAAATAGCTTTATGATTGATAAAAAGAAAAAAAAGTCATATGAAGAAAGTGCAGTGTAGGGTAATTTAGAAAAGAGGAATTTATTTTTATATAAAGCTGAGTATAAATATTTATCAGATGCATGGATGGTCTAAAGATATTAAGAAAAGTAATGAAAAATTACTCTTTCATTGTCATATGCTTCTCGCAAATACATGCTGGGATAATGTTTCAACTATAATAAAACTGCTCATTATCTGGAGATGCAGTAACAGGAGAACAAACATCATTTATATTGCTAAGAACAATTCTGTGGAGGTACCAAAGGACTACAGGAACAGAGATTGCTTTTTGATATTTGATGTTTATGTGGGTTGATTGAAACAGAATGATTAAAACCATTTAATTAGAAACTGTACATGGGAGTTCTTTGAAAAAAAAAAGAAGTATGTATTTGTTCAAATTCACAACATCCACTCTGACAGTAGTACAAACTCATATAGGGGGCAGAGGGAAAGAAATCAGGGGAGGATATTTGTGCTGCTCTACAGCTGACCAGACCATGTTTGATTTAGTGTTTGTCATACAGACAAAATATTGGATATGCTATGTGGGATGTTCTGTTCTCCAGCTCTCACTGGTTATCTGGTGATCCTAATGGGATCGCTCTGTTTCTGCTACTCCCTATATACACAATGTGTGCAGTAGCTCCCATCTATAAGCCACACTCCAGGTTTCTATTGCTAAAACAATACCAGTCTAACTCCTGTAAAAGGCAACGAGTGTAATTTCTCAAGTAATGTGGATTTTTTTTCTGCAAAAGAGACAATATAGATGTGCACGTTAGTAAAAAACCTGTTCAATAATACTTTCTTCCATTTAAAGGTTTACCAAGGTTCTCTATTATCTATAGTTGTCTTACACTATACTGAGAAAGTATTATTTTCTTTAAGTAATGAGGATAAGAGCAGCAAGATGTGAAGCAATTTACTTGAGGAGAGTCAGTAGCTGGTCTGAACTGAGCTGAAAGCTGAGGAACTCCTGGATGCTATTATTGCACTTTTCTCCATAATCTGCTGTTGCCTTTGCTGTAATAATCTCCCAGCAGCATTTGCATTAATCATTTGCACTGCTGTAGCATCCAAAGGGCCCAGTCAGACCTGTTACAGCAGCTAATGTACAGACATAGAAAGAAATGGAGTATCAACACCAAGAATATTTCACACAATGAAACAACTTTTTTTTTTTCTAAAAGAAATAACAAAAAGAAAAGGCAATAATCTAAACTGCAAAATGAATGGCACGTGACAAGCAAGTCTGTTACTTCCACCTTGTGATACAATACACAGCTCAGTAAACACTGTTTTTACTGCACTACTAATCTAAATTTACTTTATGCTACTTTGCTAATTTAAAGTTCTTGCCTTGCTTTTTTTTTTTGGTGTGCAATGCAAAGTAATTTTGTTATATGCAAAATTATAGGATTAAAAACAGTTGCCTATTCTGTTTTGTATGGAAAAAGGTTTTTCTTGTATCCTGGCAGCACCATTCTTTTTGGTTTGTTTTCAGAAGGTTTCATAAGAATAACTTAATTTTTATGCTAGAATATGTTCATATATATCCATATGTACCCATATCAATTTGTGAGATTAGCATTCATTAAACATTCTATGTATTTTTTTTTCAGATATTTCAGTATTATTTGTGAGTCAGGACAGCTACAAAGTTTTGCTTTTGGACTCCCACATGTTCACACAGAAAATTAAAAGACAGACCCACACTAGGTAAGACACGTTAATATGACATTTTTTATATTTGTGAAATAACATTATCTACTGACACTACAGCTAGCTTCTGTGAGTATTCATGTGATAAAAGCATGGAGATCCTCCGTGACAGTGAAACATGTGAAGCTAAGAAACAAGCCAGGTGTCCAGCTAGACTCCATTTAAGAAGGGAAGCAGTGACTGAAAATGGGAGAACCAACAGCAGAGAAGGATGTCCTGGCACCCAAACCAGCACCTCCACCATTCAAAGGGGGCAAACTGAGCAGATGGGAGGCCGGAGTGGGTGGTGCAGACAGCGACTTGGGGCAGTTTGGAAAAGTATCACCTCCAAGTTTCTGTACGAAGTTGTAGTCTTTCACAAAGAGCAGGAGGAATAACTCACTCCAGCACCCTAGAACTGAGACACAGCAAACACAGAGGTAACAGCAGGGAAAAAAAATGAAAAGGCAGTGACCAATCAGTACAGTTTTATTACTAAGATGGAAGCCTCCACCAGCGTTATAGAAGTGGGAGCCAGGAGCCGCATGTCAATGGGGAGGAAAAAAAAATATTGGAAAGTCGAATAATTCAAGTTACAAGGCTTGGCTTATGAAAAATGTATACAGCTGATGATTTAAGAAAAATGGCTTGCTAACTCTGTTCATTGAACCCAAAATTAGTCAGTAAAATTTTTAAAAGAAAAATGGTTCTGTTCTACCTCAAACCAGGACATATAGCAAATAACAGATTCATTTTTAAGATTCTACTATTTTTCTAGTAGCAAATCAAAGAAAAATATTCCTATCTGGAAAAAAGAAAAAAAAAAGAATTCTTACTTCTCCCACATCAACAAGCAATGGGGAGCTGCCCAAAAATAAAGTTCCGGGATATAGGGGCATTGTAGATTTTCACAAGCAACACATCAAGCTTATGAGGCAGGAGAAAAATACATAATTTAAGAGGTCATTGCTGTCATTTTTGGCATGGCTCTGAAAGAGCTCACATGTAACATTAAGACCACAGGCAAATCAAAGCATTCAAACCTAACCTGAGACTCAGCTCCTGGTTTCTCCATATCACACAACTTGCTCTGCCAGAGCCAGGGAAGGGGAGGAGGACACAAAAAGCTCTAAGTCTGCCTCTCACACACACTCAGAACCAACTTCTTCAGCTGCATAGCTCAGCCCAGAACTGACAGATATCCTGACCCAAACTGGACAGAGTTCACTGAGCACAATTCTGCCTGGCAAAGTCCATTGTCAGGCTTCATTTTGCTTTCACCTCTTTCTGGGACATTTAAGAGTTGCAGGGAATTCCCTTCGGCAACAGCTGAGGAGAAGCTCTTCCTCACAACACCCTGAGGAACAGGGGCCAAATTGGCTGCATTTCATAGCTGGAAAAAGAAACAGCCCTTAGAGCAGATGGCAGGCAGCAAAGAGTGGTGTTGGAAATAATCTTTCAAGGCAATTGAATAAAAAAAATAAAAATAAAATCACAATTACACACAGCTTTCAAGTGAGACCCCAGCTACCTGAAAAATCCTTAACATTCTAGCAGAGAAATTTCTGATGCTTTAAAAAAATAATGGTAAAGATATAGCGTCTAATATTATTAAAAGCAAAGGTACTTCAAGACAGATTAGTGCTTGGATACCACCAGCAGAGATGCAATAGAAAGAGACAACCACAACACCAACACATCTTTTCCCTCTGTATGAATGTCAACAGTAGCAGACAGCCTGATCTTCAGCAAAGATATGAAGCTCATCACAAAAAAGTGTTCACTGAGATCACTCTGAGGGGATCCATTTTGCCACAGGACTGAAAGCATCATATCCTCCTTGCTGGCTATGGCTCACTCTAGACCACAACAGTTTGTGTCAACTAGTATATAAAGTAATATATCTATAACATTGGTACTAAACTGATTAGTTTCACACCAAGCTAAATTGGCTTATTCTGAAATTTAAATTTAGAACAGAAACTAATGGCATTCAAATAATTTATTATCCGATTTTACTCAACATAACTCATTCTGCTGTCTGCTAAATATCATCATCATCAATGTGCCCCCTTTCCCCTGCTGCCAATTAAAATCACCCCAAAAGTACAACATCAAAAAGATTATGCTTTCTTTAAGTTGACCTTTAAAATTCAAGTTTACAGTTCCCTCGTAAGAATTTAATATCTCCATTTACATATTTTTTTTCTAAATTACAAGTCATGTTTTATCAGAACAGAGTAAGCCAGAGGACATGAGGGAGCTATGAGCCAGCAGCAAAACATTCAAACCCCAATGGACTAAAAAGTTCTCATGGACAGGTTATACAATGCAAGTAACAAAAAAATAAACCACTAATCTGCTATTGAGTTTCCCTTGGGGGTTGCCAATCACCTTCTACTCTCTCAGGATTTTAAACAAATATCCAAATAAGATGGAAAATTATAGTTAACAAGTGTTGAGTTGTTAGGATTGTTCATAGCCATCTAGAATGAAATGGCAGCACAACTTCTTCAAATAAGAAAGGCTGTTTCCTTCACTTGCTGCATGGAAGAACATCTGAACTGAAAGTTCTTGAGTTGTCTTCTATCTCCAGCAGCATCACAGAAAATTAACATCAATCCAGAAGGAAAAGAATGATGACCACTGGATTCAAAGTGTTCTGACTAGAGGAAAATCTTCCTCAACGCACTTTAACACCCAGCATCCATCAAACATATTATTGTTCCTTGACAAACGTGTGAAAATACAGAGTGGGACGCCAGAATAGTCCAAATCTGGAAAATATTTCATGTGTTAAAACACATTTGCAAGCATTTATTAGGTGGAATGGTAGTAGATAAAAACCTTATGCAAGCATCCTGATGCATTTTCAAGGACCCATACTAGACTTCCATTAACTTATAAGTATACTTCTAACAGAAAACACTTTTAAAAATTCTTAGGCAGAAAATATGGGTCTGCTTTTGTGTCATCTGTGATGCTGATTAGTCACATTCAGAACACCTTTGCACAAAAACTGAATAGAAATGAGAACACGCTTGGCACCCCTCCCAAAACACATTACATGATGTACTAGGAATAAGGATTTTTTCTCTTTCCTCTCCATATTACCTGACCCATGATTAAAAGAATATACGTGTTTGATTTCAGGAGACAAGGTCCTGCTAGCATACCATGCACTTTATATCTATACTTGTTTTCTTAGTAAGGACATAGACTAGAGAGGCAGGTTTGCTGAACAAAACCAAGTCAGCTGCTCTAGGGCAAGCTCTCCAAATCAAGTTTCTATATTACATCTTAGCTAAATCTGCATGTGATGCTCCAACTCTTCATTGTTGGACTGCCCTTTTACTGAATTAGACACAACAACTTAAAGGAGAAGGAAAAAAAAAATCAGCATAATAAAAGGTTTATACCTAATAACTCCATTTCCTTTTAAATACTATGATTCAAAATAAGAATTCAATATTTTAAAGAAAGTCTTTCTCCCATTCCCACTGGGCAGAGTGCTCACCAGGCCATTATTAAAGCAATTGTTTCTCTCTGAAGCCGCATAGCCACCTGTTAAGTGTTAGGTTCTCACACCTTCACTAACAGCAGGCAGGAAACTACTCATGTCCATGCTGAGCCATGTTTCCTTCTGCCATCCAAAAGCACCCATGCAACCACTCATCTCTCTGGGGCAGAGGCAGGCATCCCAGTGATACCTGTTCTTCACCATCAGAAAACCAGCACAGCACAGCTCTGCAGCCAGTGCGCCTTCCAAGTATGATTTAGGTGCCATCTCCAAAATCATCAAGCTCTGCTGGCAAAGGGCTATCAGTGGCAATCAAACTCATTTACATTACAAAGCTGCTCTCAAGAGATTACTGAAATCCCCCCGATTTCACTTATTTAATTTAGTAAGCAGATTGTGTTGCTGCAAAGTAGACTTCCTATCTGGACAAGCTCTTACTGTATGCAAAACAGGATATGGAATATAGGCTCCCAGAATAAGTTTATTTTGGGCTGATGCTGTCAAAGAGACACACAAAGGAAAACCAAACAAACAAACAAGAGCTACAAATTTTTGACCTCATGGCCAGATTATGGTGGGCAGAGCTGCACGACATCAACTTGAGCACAGAAGTAAAGCACCTGTGTACTGTCACCTGTGCTGGTGCTGTAATCTTGTTTTCAAGCAGCAGTGTAAGGATAAAAAAGGAAATTACATTTTGTATTAATATTTGCTCCTGCCTATTAGGTACTTGCCTCATTTGCACAGCTACCCTGTTGAATAAAACCCCCACTGTAGATACAATCGCATCTAAAGATATTTAAGAAATAAAAGCACTTTGCTGTGCTATTACACTAGATCTTTCCTGCATAGGCAGTTTAACCTCGTCCAGAATTGTAAAGCACATTTATTAGCCCTCTGAGCACTACAGTGAAAGCTTACCATGTAAAAATGTCATTTGCCTTTTGTGGTGACAGCTATAAATGTGAACTACGAGTTTCAACAGGAAGTAACATTTCATAGCACAGCTAGACCTCCTCCTCTCCTGTCACCAGTCAAGGAACAGGTTAGCTGCACTTACTGGAGAGGACTGCTCTATAAAAGGGTACAGGAGGCAAGAACTCATCCCTCAGCTTTCACCATGGAGGATGCAACTGCACGAGTCCTGCCTCTGGCTCATCTGCCCAGCAGCAGACTCAACAGACCCGGTTTGCACAGATGGAGAAACATGAAGTGCATTTAAAAAACACTGGGAAGCAGCTTCCTGCAGAAAGGTAGAGAGATGCTGCAAAGGAGACAGTACTCGTCAGCTGGGGCCTTAGAAAAGGAGACTGTGACATTCCCACAGACAATGCTCTTCTCCATAGTTCTGCACACAAGAGGAGAAAATTAGGGAAAACACCTATTTAATACATAGCTCAGACAAAAGTAACCAACTCTGCTCATTTTACGAAATTACACACATGCAAACCATCCAAGATTGGGAAATTTCACTCACACCCATATGCACATGAGTTACATGTACATTTTGGAGAGGCAAACGGAAGAACACGAGGCTCAAATAGATTGCTAAATTAATCTGAATTATTACAAAGGCATATTATAGGACTTCATGCTCATTTTTTGGCATTTTAAAGAGCTATAAATGGGTTCTTATGCAGTCAAGATGTATTTTGAAAGCAAGTATTATACTTGACTCGCACAAGTTGCGAGGCTCTCCCTCTTCAGAGGGACCCATTTCTTTCACGATGCCATACTCTTTGGGAATTTGATCTGATACTTTTTCTAGCCTCCTTCCATCACTCCCCTGACTTCATATAGCATTTCTAGTTTTTGAAGAACACTCATTTTCTTACCTAGAATTTTCTAGGTAAGGAGATCCAGTATGAAAACAACCAATTTTATCCTTTATGCTTTCAAAGGGCATCTGACAAATGGGGTGGCTTTTGACCAGTCTCCCTGTCACAATAACAGGGTGGTTTGGGCAACATGTAATTCTCTTGTTTAAAGACTAAGCACTAACAGTTAAACCAGGCATGGAGAAGGTTTGCAGCCTGACCTTTACCAAAGTATCATAAAAGATGAGATCTCACCAGCACCGAGCTCAGCAGGAAGGGCTGAGAGGCCTCACCTCACCCACACCTGAAAGGGGGGTGCCCTGCACAGGAGTGGGGTGACTTGGACTTTCTTGGTCAGACCTGCCCCTCGTACAGCCCACTGGTACCACAGGCACACCCAAATAAAATCTTCCCAAATTCCAATAGCTTATTTCTCCCACATAGAAAGGGCAGATTATCCACAAACAGCATACTGCCAAATCTTGACTTTTTCCAAGGATGTTAAGAATCTGCAACTCAGACTCCAGTGATAACCCACGTACTGCCCCTTGCTCTTAAATACAAGCGTGCGTTACTTGAAGCATCAGAATTTTTATTTTTAAAATAAAGAGCTTTATTTAACTGGAAGCACCCAGCCACTAATTCAGCCTGCAAAAGGCACTCTGGAATTTTGTTCTTGTTGTTTCCTGAGTAAACGGGGAAGCGCTGTGCTCTGTGCTGCTGGCCTTGCCAGGGCACCGCGGAGCCCTCACTTCCAAGGGTGAAGTAAACAGCTTAAGGAAAGAAGAAAGAGCTCTGAGGATTGTGTCATACAAGCATTAATATAATGCTCACACCAGCAGCACTGTGGCTTTTTAATTTAAAGCATGTATTCCTTGGAGAATTACCATTATCTCATTTTTTTGCACTCTACCTATTATACAATTCTTTTTGGAGTTCTTAACGTGACTGTCATGGCTTCTGAAAAGCAGCAATCGCTCCCCCCAGCCACCACCAGCCCTTTAAAAGGGCCCAGAGGGGAAAGCCAGCCCATCAATCGTTACAGCTTTCAATGCGTCTTTCTAAGAGGAAGAGTAAAGTGTTATTTTATATATTTTTCATGCATAATTTCAGTTATTTCCCAGTAAACATATATCCCAGGGCTCCGGCATTTCACCGCGGAAGTTTAATTGAAAAAGGGGGGTTGAATGCAAAAAAG